>CAIGQZ010000692.1:1711994-1730713 GCA_903798205.1 Danio tinwini
ACTAATTCTGACATCAAGAAATCCTTTTTTACAGAAAATATTGTATTGTTATGGCATGTAACACATTGACACCAAGGGTACATGGCTATCTGCAATTATATAAATCACTCAAAAACATTATAATAAATTGTTATTATAGAATAAATAAATTGTTATCACAGAAACACCAAATGCCAATAAAATGTATCCTAAAATAATATGTGTTAAACAGAAAACAAATAATTTAAACGAATTTGGAACAAGGGAAGCGTAAGTAAATGGTTTGTAAATTTTATTCTGTTGTGAACTATGTCTTTAAATGACAATCAGTAGTTCCTGCGCGTTGCAACTTTAACCAATGGGACGCCACATGCACGTTACGTTGCTCATGACGTTCATTCGATTCAGGAAGCGCGTGGAGAGCAGTGTGAATGTCAAAACAGAGACAAACGAGACTAACTGCGAACTGTTATAGAAACGCAACTTTTTATCCTCATATTTTATTTTATCCCAATTAACGTTAGTGGGTGTCAACAGCACAGGCATTCCAAAGCGGAAGAAGCAGAGATAAACATCATAATCTGATTCAGTCTCTACACTACACTGACAGCATGTCGCTGACATTACAACGGATTCCTGCTTTCTCCTCATCGTTATTCTGCCGGTGTAGTTCAAAATTCCTGCACCGACTCTGCAGTCGCATGATGTCGATGAAGAAAATGAGAGTATCTGATGCGCTTATATGCAAAGAGACGGGCTCAAATGTTACAATACAGGTGAGAAACTACATTGTAAAGTGGAATGTTTAGTTTGGGGGATTAAAATGGTGCTTTTTAAAAATACATATATTGTACTTAAACCATTAAAAACGTTTTGCTATGCATTCATCTTGTATTTTTGAAACTTCGAGTAATCCAAACCTAAACACTGTTGTGTAACGTTAATGGAAATATTATAAGATCTATAAATCATTAGCATTTCCCCTCAGGTGGTTATTATGTAAATCAATGGAATTTGCTTTCTGACTCCTTGTCATCTTTATTTACAGTTTTAGTCTAAAAGTGTTAGTAATATTAGCTGGGAACATCAAATTATACATTGTTCATCTGTGATATTGTTTCGCCTTCCTCATAATGTTTTACACAAAATTGCGTAATTTAAGAGATGCAGTGGAAATTATATTTGTTTAATTATTATTATTATTACTATTATTATTATAAATTTTTATTATTTTAATTAAACAAAGCAAACCAACAAAATATTGCCAAGTTTGCATTTCTGATTTTCATTTAGTTTAACTTGATGTGCTAAAAAAAACCTTAGGTTTTTAAACGAAAAATCGATAGATAGTACGGCTACACAATATATTCTTTTAGCATCAATATCGCAATGTGCTCACCCGCAAGTCACATTCCTAGATATGCAATGTTAAGTCTGAAATATAGTTGAACAGGAGCCACAGAATTGTATGTAATTATTAAGGAATATATAAAATTTTTGCAAAAAACAAAGTCTTCATATCAAAGCAAAAACAAAATAATTTTACTTGCCCCACTGACAGATCATATCACTTATTTTAAGGAAAAACTCTTAATTTTTACTTATTTCTTCTAAAATTAAAAACAAAACTATACTTTTTTATTATTATATTTGGACTACAAATGAGACAAAGTAAGAAAAATATTTATTGCATTGTGGTTATTAAATTTCTGCACCAGAATATAGTTAGGCTCCCCTGAAAAACATCAAAAACTGCTATTCAAACTATTTTGCGCAACTGTATTGGTACCACAGAACAATAAAATATTGAAATATCAAATTTTTCCAATATAATGCAGCCCTAATAGATAATAATTGTAATCATAATAATGAAAACCTAATAAAAAAGTTAAATTACAAAAAGGATGAATGATGAAAACTGAAAATGTCAAAAATTTTATTTATGAAACAAATTAAACGTTATAAAAATATGTAACTAAAATAGCACTGTTGAGTTTTTTTTAACAGTTATAACTTATGTAGCGTTATTTAATAGCATTTTTTTTAAAATATAAATTTACTATTATTACTAACAAACAAGCCCAGCGCAGATAAAAAAGTAATGCAATACGTTTCTTAAAAAGTACTACATTTTCTTTTTGAAGAAGTAACATAAGATTGCAATAAGTTATTTTAACTTTCTCCAACACTGCAAATGAATAATAAAAATGTGTGTAAGGATTGTCTATATGGTCAAATATTTAATTTAATTCAATTTATTTGTTTATTTGGCAGGGACAGTGTACATTAATTAGCATTTCTGCAAATGCACCAGAATTAGCCAGAATTTCATCTGTTGTCCCTAGACAACCTAAAAAAAACAATACAAAAATTATACAATCAATCAAGCATATAGTTAAAAAGCACCAAAATTGACATGGTTATGTAGATATTAATAAAAATGTATATGTACAAATTAAACTAAAAACACCAACATTATGTAATAGAGATAAAAATAGTTAAAACACATTTAAACAACAAATCATTAAGATTTGTTGTTTAACAACATGCTGAGTAGGGTCAAGCTAATAGGAGTGATGACACGTCTGCTGCTCTATAAACCAGATTTTTAGATGTTTTTTGAACATATTGTTATTATTAAGTTAATCTCTCAACAATCTTATCTTGTTCTGTTGTAGCATTACATTTGTTTGTAGCCAAAATCATATTTTGGAATCAAGGAGATTAAAGAAAAGATTTTTAGTATAGTGTATGCTATATCTATTTCATTGCTAAACAGGACATGATGTTAATATTAATGCCCACAGTTATCATAGCATATGCTAAATTTTTGTATCCTGTTCCTGCAGGGATGGGTTCGATCCGTCAGGCCACAGAAAGACAATCTCTTCTTACATTTGAATGATGGAAGTTCACTGCAACCACTACAGGTTGTTGCCAGCTCACAACTGAACACCAGGTGCTTTCCGCTCTTGTGTATTTAACACCATGTTTAAGATCAAATGTATATTAGTGTGTGCAAAAATACACACAACATTATTAGCTCCTGTGAAATTTTTTATCTTTTTCAAATATTTCCCAAGTGATGTTAAACGGGTCAAGGAAGTATTTCACAGTATTCCTATTATGTTTTTTTCTGGAGAAATTTGTTATCTTATTTCTTTTAGTTTAACTGGAGTATGATAAAAAAAGTAAAATACTGCTAAGATCATTATTATTATGGATTGGCTACAGAACAAACCACTGTTTTCCAAGGACTTTCTTAATTAACCTTGTGTAGTTAACATAATTAAAGGTAAAGTTCACCCAAACATAAAAAAATTGTTATAATTTACTCATCCTCCACTTGTCACAAACCTGTTTTACTTTCGTTCTTCTTCTGTTGAACACAGAAGTATTGTGAAAACCTGTAATCATTGACTTGAATAGTAGGAAAAAGAAATACTATGGAAGTCAGTGGTTACAGGTCTCCGGCATTCTTCAGAATATCTTCTATTGTGTTCAGCAGAAGAAAGTCAAACAGGTTTTGAACAAGAGGATGATTAAATGGTGACAGAATTATAATTTTTGTTTGAACTACTGTATCCCTTGAATCTAGTTAAGCCTTTAAATTGCACTTTAAGCTGAAGATTACTGTCAAGTAGATATACACTCACTGGCCCCTTTATTAGGTACACCTGTCCAACTGCTCGTTAATGCAACTTTCTAATCAGCCAATCACATGTCAACAACTCAATGCATTTATGCATTCAGATATAGTCAAGAAGATCTGCTACAGTTCAAACTACAGTAACTGTTAAATGTGGCATGGTTGTTGGTGCCAGACGTGCTGCTCTGAGTATTTTAGAAATAAATTGTGATTTTAAAGCACAACCATCTCTAGGGTTTACAGAGAATGGTCAGAAAAAGAGAAAATATCAAGTGAATTGACAGTTCTGTGGGTGTAAATGCCTTGTTAATGCCAAAGGTCACAGGAGAATGACCAGATTGGTTCGAGCTGATAGAAAGGCAACAGTAACTTAAATAACCACTCGTTATAACCGAGTTATGCAGAAGAGCATCTTTGAACACGTCGAACCTTGAGGTTGATGGGCTACAGCAGTAGGAGACCACACATGGTGACACTCCTGTCAGCTAAGAAAAGGAAACTGAGGCTAGTTAGCACAGGCTCCCCAAAATTGGACAATTGGTCAGAATTAGGCGTCAGCAACATGAAAACATCGATCCATCCTGCCTTGTATCAACGGTTCAGGCTGGTGATGGTGTTATGGTGTGGGGCATATTTTCTTGACACACTTTGGGCCCATTAGCACCAATTGATCATCGTGTCAATGCCATGTGGTGGAACAGGAGATTCACATCAGGGATGTGCTGCAACTGCGTGATGCTATCATGTCAATATGAACCAAAATTTCAGAGGAATATTTCCAGTACCTTGTTAAATCTATGCCATGAAGGATTAAGGCAGCTCTGAAGGAAAAAGAGGGTTTAACCTGGTACTAGTTAGGTGTGCCTAATAAAGTGGCCGGTAAGTGTATTAGGATCTAATAAAAGGTTATGTGCTGTCAACATGGTAAAGAAGAGGAAATTAATTTTTAGAAATGAGTTATTAAAACTGTTATGTTTAAAAATACGTTGAAAAAAATCTCTTAAAAACGCACTTGGGATATTTTTTAAAAAGATTTCAAACTTGACAGGATCTGTCTGTCTTTCTGTCTGTTAGTTTTCTGAAACTTCAAAAAGCTTTTCATAAAGTTTTTGTTGTTTTTTAGTCCATATCTAAAATAAAAATAAAAATCAATAAGCATTTTCTACAAGTTTTTCTTTAAAACAGACTAAATGATCTCCCATATAGGTAAGCAAAAAAAAAAAATCTAGTTTTCACTTTGAAGTAAGATAATTTTGCTTGTTTTCAGGAAAAAAAACTCACTTAATTTTCACTTATTTATTTAATTTTTGCTTGTCTAGAAAATGCTTCTTGATTTAGGATTTTTTGATATTTGGACTAGAAATAAGACAAAAACTCTATGTTAGAAAATTCATTTATGTATAATTGCATTTAATGTGATTCATAAAATGCAAGTCAACAGCTTTCATAACTTATGAGTTCACAAAAATAATTAAAAACTTATTTCTGGGGTTCCTGATGATGTGTAGAGATTCATTAAAACCATGTTGTAATTGCTAGAAAAGCTTTTAAATGACATTTTAAGGGTTGAATATCTTTATGAATGTTTATTTTTGATATGTCCTCTTTTCTTGTCAAGAGACCTCACTTTTGGCTGTGCTGTCGACATCACCGGCACTTTAGAGAAGAGCCCAAATAAGAGGCAGAATGTAGAGTTACAGGCTCAGAGTATTAAAGTGGTTGGAGAATGTAATCCGGTGGTGAGTTTTGACATCAAAATGAGTCAATCAGATAAAATTGATGGAAAGAGATTAATAAAACATCATGATTAGGTCATGTTAAATATTCTAAGCCATAATGTCTGCTGCAGGACTTTCCTTTTAAGATCAAGGAGCATCATCCTCTGGAGTATATCAGGCAGTTTCCTCACCTCAGATGCAGAACTAATGCCTTCAGCTCTATGCTCAGGATACGCAGTGAAGCTACAGCCGCAATCCAGTCATTCTTCAGGGTAAAAATTGACTAAACCCGCACACACACTCACACAACCGTAGCCTCTCACCATAGAACATATTTTGTTGCAATGTGAAATGTTATAGGGGACCTATTATGCAAAAATCTATTTTATATCAAAAATCACAGTTGTGTGGCAACAGTCTGTGAATATAACCAGCTTCTTATGGTAATTAATTACATTTTTTTGTAATCATATTTGATAAAAACAGTCTACAGAAACACTCTCCCTTTTTAGTGAGAAATTCTCCTTTTGTATCATCAGAGGGAGAAAAACCTTTCCATTAGTGACATCTCTGCTTCATTAGCATAGGACGTTAGCCTTGTTTTTTAAACTGCCACTATGCTGACACATAGGCATTCGGCATTCATAGCTCTGCCCTCTTTTGAAAATAGGGCCGGCAGTATAATCTCATTTAAATTTAAAGTGACAGTCACCAAAATAGCGCAATTAGGATCAAAGCCTAAAAGGGGCAGTTTCAAAAAGTTAAAAATCATAATTTTTGAGGTATTTTGAGCTGATACTTCACATACACACTCTAGGGACATCAGAGACTTATTTTACATCTTGTAAAAAGGGGCATTGTAGGTCCCCTCTAAAGACTACAAGACAAGGATATTAAACTGTGGGTACATTGATGCAAGTTTTTAAAAAGGTCTCTTCTGGAAGAATTGAAAGTGATTTATTCTATATCGAAGTGATAAATCATATTTAATGTTTTAATGTACATTGTGAAGTGTTTTTGTATTGTCTCATTATTGTGTGAAGTTATTAGTGTTGGTGGTGTAACGAATCAAAAAATCTCACGGTTTGGATTACATTATGTTTTTTTAGTCACAGATTTTATGCCGGCAGTTAGCTATCTGCAACTCTTACATGGTCGCCCACTGAAGCTAAGCAGGACTGCGCCTGGTCAGTACCTGAATGGGAGACCACATGGGAAAGCTACAGTTGCAATCAGAATTATTAAACCCCCTTTGATTTTTTTTCTTCTTTTTTTAAATATTTCCCAAATGATGTTTAACAGAACAAGGAAATTTTCACAGTATGTCTGATAATATTTTTTTCTCCTGGAGAAAGTCTTATTTGTTTTATTTTGGCTAGAATAAAAGCAGTTTTTAATTTTTAAAACCCATTTTAAGGTCAAAATTATTAACCCCTTTAAGCTATTTATTTTTTCCATAGTCTACAGAACAAACCATCATTATACAATAACTTGCCTAATTACCCTAACCTGCCTAGTTAACCTAATTAACCTAGTTAAGCCTTGAAATGTGAAAAAAATCTTCTCTCCGTTAATAAGAAATTGGGGAAAAAAATAAACAAGGGGGCTAATAAATCAGGGGGTTGAATAATTCTGATTGCAACTGTAGGTTGCTGCAGGAAGTGGTGTTAGTAAGGCAAGCAGGGGGCGCTCAATCTGCGGTCCGTGTGAGTTTTAATGCCCCAGTATAGTGACTCCTATACTGCTCAGTGAGCACCATCTTTCGGATGAGACGTTAAACCGAGGTCCTGACTCTCTGTGGTCATTAAAAATCCCAGGATGTCCTTCAAAAAAGAGTAGGGGTTTAACCCCGGCATCCTGGCCAAATCTGCCCACTGGCCTATGTCCATCCTAGCCTCCTAACCATCCCTATACCATAGTTGGCTTCATCACTCTGTCTCCTCCCCCCCCCAATAAGCTGGTGTGTTGTGTGCGGTCTGGCGCATCATCCAGGTGGATGCTGCATACTGGTGGTGGATGAGGAGATTCCCCCCAATGTTTAAAGCGCTTTGAGTGCCCAGAAAAGCGCTATATAAATGTGAGGCATTATTATTATTAATTATTATCCGACCATTTTTCGGATCAGCCAAAAAAGGGAAGAGACAAATGTAATTTGCTTTTCATTTATTACAAAAACAGTACTGCAAAAAGCATTTGGTTTTAACAAACAGAACTTAAAACCTGTAATTGTATTGAAAATAAAACAAAGAAATAATCAGCTGAATAAAAATAAATTGAAAATATTCAGTACTGTGAAAAATTCACTGTTACTACTACTGTTACTGATAACGCTAAATGTAGAAATCTAACATTATGTCTTGTACAACCCATATTTATTTTTAGTTTCATTTTCAATAAATGATTTGGTTATTCACTCATGAAACGTGTTTCATTGCTAGATGTAATTTTTTTTTGGAATTATTCAGTGGCATATTTTTGATGGCCACATCTCTGTTAAATAATGTAATTGCTGCCTACAACTTTCATTTTTCAGTGTCAAGTTAATTGCATATGATGGTGATTTTATTCTTTATTATAAACATCAGTGGTTATATCCAGGGCTTGACATTAGCTTTTTTTGATCTCTAGCCACTGTGGCTGATGTTGTTGAAAAGAATGATTGAAATGAACTTTTTTTGTATTTATTATTTATTTCATAGATTAATCAGAATACAGCATGTTATATGGCTCGTTTCCACTGACTGGTACAGTACAGTACGAATCGGTATGCTTTTATGGCCGTTTCTACTGTCAAAAGGCGTATCGAACCGTACCGTACCCCTTTTTCGGCACCCTTTCGAAAGGGTACCAAACACGAGAAAGGGTACCAAAAGGCTCCCAAAGGCGGAGCTAGAATCGCAGCTGAATGCTATTGGTTTACAGAGATGCGTCACGAGCTCACGCAACAAGCCAGAATGAAAACAAAGAAGCCCCCATGTTTTTATACACAGCCGAGAGACTATATATCCATATTATAACATATAATAACGAGCCCTGTTCGATCTGGGCTCAAATGAACCTTGTCGTCATCTTGATGAACAGCCACAAAGCCAAAAAGAAGATCAGATTTTACCCTGTACCCTGTAGTTTTTTTACGAGCCAGTCTGAAGCGCGAGCAGTTTTGCTTTTTTGCTTGTGCTCGCTGCGCTTCTATATTTGAAATAACAAACTTCTTGAGCTGATGATAATTATGTGCGCTTGATTATTGACGTGCTTTTGAAACCTGATCCTGTCATAAACTGACAAACGCGAGAGTGACGTGCCGAAAAACAAAAGGAAAAGCCGGAAAAAAGGAGCACATTATTTTTTCAGCAAACGTGAACAAACTGCCATGTTTAACCTTTTGGATTATTATGAACTCAGAATGATGGAATTACTTTCTAACAAGAGGCTACACGCGCTGCTAAAGATTACAGACACATTTAATCATGAGAGGTCTGCACTGACTGGGCTTTTTTCCTGCTGTTTTGAACCTAAATAAGGACTAAATGTATGCTGTGTGTAGTTTTCCTGTAAGTGGTAACATATCGGAGACTGTAAGGGTCTGTATGTGTTCATATATGTTGCATTTATTTATTTATTTTGTATAATTGCAGACGTTACAGTAGGCTATTTCGCACTTGTCATTGATCTGCAGTTATAATCAACTCATCTCCATAGAAAAGTTAGTAATAAACAGTTATACATTTGTGTGTGTAAAGCATCTGTTTTGTGGGAAGTGCTTCTCATATGATATGTGAATGACCCATACAGCTTTACTGTAGACATTTTCTCGAGCGAAAATGACGTTGACCGCAACTTTCTGTCGTACACTATGCCCACCAAAAAAGTACCATTGGTACCCTTTTAGCAGTGGAAACGCAAGCCTGATAAAGGTGACCCGTACCGTACTGTACCATACTGTACCAGTCAGTGAAAACAAGCCAATAGATTCCATACAATGACAACAACAGAATTTTTTTTGTGGTTATCTACTCTAAATCATACAATAGGCATTTGTTTTTTGCTCCAAAAAAAAAAAAAAAACTTCACATATTCTACTATGCAGAAAAAAAAGCTGCATTACTCATATATTGTTCCAGTGCTTGAACTCTCGTTTTCATCTTTGAGCCATATATCATGTGTAATTTACATGTGCAAATTAATGCCAAAATATCGAGTTCCTACGCCATCTGTATGTGAATGCCTGTCCTGAATATTGATTGTGTTAATTGTCACAGGATCACGGTTATGTGCAGATTCACACACCAGTCATCACCTCGAATGACTGTGAGGGAGCTGGAGAACTTTTCCAGGTTGAGGTGCATATCTGATTTACATCATTACCATCTTATTTATGGGTGAATTATGAGTGAAACGTACAAAGCAACATGATATAGTACATTTATGCTTTTGCCGATCGCTTTGTGTGTTTTCTGAAGCCTACAGGTGATAAAAGAGACTCCGATGACCCACATTTCTTCTCTGTGCCAGCTTATTTAACAGTCTCAGGACAGCTGCATCTGGAGGTGATGGCAGGGTAAAGACATCAGACTTCTTAATCACACCACATTCTTGTTAAAAGCTTAATTATCTGGGCTGTCAATAGATTCGGTGCTTTATTAATTATAATTCAGAATTCCATAATGGCATTGAAATTGACTGTTTTTGATCCGAAATGTGCTGTGACTTATTGTAAAATGTGGCTTTTATAGTGTAATTTAGGCAGTAAGCAAAAATTGCATTGGTGAACATTTAGATTCATATCAAACGCGAGAGACATAGCGAGAGTATTTGTATAGCGAATTATACACATCCTTGCTGGTTTAAGTTTTGCTTTAACAATTTTATAATGATCAAGATATTGGGTTGTAGATGATACAAAATAAATAGTACATTTACATCTATATATAAAAAACAACTATATAGTGCACAATAATTAGACCACAATAATTCATTTAATAATATGGTGTAGGGCCTCCTTTTGCGGCCAATACCGCATCAAGTCATCTTGGGAATGACAGATGCAAGTCCTGCACAGTGGTCAGAGGGATTTTGAGCTGTTCGTCTTGCAGAATAGTGGCCAAATCACTATGTGATGCTGGTGGAGGCAAACGTTTGATGACTCACTCCTCCAAAACACCAGAAAGTGACTCATTAATATTTAGGTCTGGTGACTGTGCAGGCCATGGGAGAAGTTTAACTTCACTTTCATGCTCATCAAGCTCCTCTGTCACCAGTCTTGCTGTGTGTATTGGTGTATTATCATCCTGATACAAGGCACCACATTCAGGATACTTTGTTTGACCATTGGGTTCACACATGGTCCACCAGAATGGTTCGGTAGTCCTTGGCTGTGATGCGCCCATCTAACACAAGTATTTGGCTTAGGGAATTGCAGCTCAAACCATCACTGATCCACCCCCATGCTTCACTCTGGGTATGTCTCTATAAAAATGGAGTAATTTAAAAATGGAGTGTAAATGAAAGCGTTGAATATATCACAGTTTTTTTTTTAACTAGCAACAAAAAATAATTCCCCAAAAAATTGTTTATAATTTTTAGCGATCAAAACAAAAGCATTCTAGATCACATTAACTATTAGTTTGAATTACAAACCCTAAAGAGTTAGAAGCATTTACACTAGAATGAAAGTATTTACTATAGAGCTATTTATTATAGAGCTTATAAATCTATGTATGATATTTTTGTGTCTGTTGCAGTGCTTTTTCAGCCATGTACACATTTGGACCTACGTTCAGAGCGGAGAACTCTCAAAGCAGGAGACACTTGGCCGAGTTTTATATGGTAGAGGCAGAGATCGCCTTCACAGAGTCACTAGATGACCTCATGAAGGTAAAACACAAAATTAATGAAATCATTGTAGAATTAAAAACACTAGCAATCAACTGGTGATGAATTATGGTCCCCTCATTCAGGGATGGGCAGTATTTATGATACAGTACCTGTATTTTAAATATGCTACCCATCAGATTTTACTACCAGAAATTTTAATGTGGAGTAGTGTGATTTGAAGCTGTACTATCGCCCTAACCTACCTAATCCATAACCCCAACCCCAAATCCATTCAAATACAGTGTTGGTAGCATAATTCTGATTGGTAGAATAAAATATCAGCACACCGGCCAAACGGACTACATCCGTGCACAATACAGAGCACTCACACTGGAATTAGAGGCTCAAACTTGGGCACAGTTCGGACAATCTTTTGAAAAATGAGGCGTAGCTATCTGCAATCGCTTTCTAATTGGTCTTCAAAACTATTGTTTATCACTGATCCTTCTAGTCTCTTTTATATGACCATTACACAAGTGGTAGGCTGTAAGGACAGATGTACTTGTGCGCATACACTGAGAGTAGCATATGATGCACTTTATGCTGTAAAGTGTGGACTAAGGGTGCTTTCACACCTAGACTTTTGTTCCGGAACCTGGCGCGTTTGCCCAGTTAGCGCGGTTCGTTTGGCATATGTGAACAGGCCAATCGCGATCAGATCTGCACCAAAGCAATCGCTCCGAGACCGCCTGAATGAGGTGGTCTCGGCTCAATTGAAACGAACTCTGGAGCCGATCGATTGTAGTGAGAAAGCGATACGATCCGAGCCTGGCTATATCCCAGTGTTTTATGAATATGTAATAGGCATACGGCTATATGAAGAGAGAATTATGAGTAGGGCGGGAGGTCATTCCAGACATCCCAAGTCTCCCGCAAATGCACAGAGACTCCCGGATGCCCGCAAACGAGTGATAATCTCCCGGAAATCGCGGGTCTCCCTCCCGGTCCTCAAAATACGTTGCGCACCCTTCTCATCACCCCTCGCCACCGCATCCCTCCTCGCTCTTCAGACATGTCGCGCGCACCCTGTCAAACACCACCAAACCACCCCCGACAGCTGAGCGGGACTCTTCAAAATAAACCGTGAAACTCTGACCAATGTGAGGACAGTTTACTCACACTTGACTTGTTTTAGCTATTTTGGTCCGTTTAGAAACTTTGCCATGTGAAAGCGAACCGCACCAAGAACAAAGAGCAACAATGTAACAATTTAAATCCCTGTTTCGGAACAAATGAATCGATTCACTAGTGTGAAAGCACCCTAAGATCATATTTCTGAAATGCAGTAAAAACACCAATGTGGGTTAGGAGCATTTTCATTCTATAACACTATTTAAAACACAAAATGTACTCATATAAAGGGTCAAAGTCATTATGCAAACTACTTCCAAACCATTTCATGACTTGAGACCTTGCTTTTTTGTTTGTTTACACACCTTTTACATTCACAATCATCTTAATTACACACTATGTGCAAAAAAAAACACAATGGGGCACTGAAGTTGGATTGATTGTCAACAAGTCATACTTTATGTTAATCTTAAAGCTTATTTCTGATCTCTAGGTAATTGAGGACTTATTCAAGGCTGCCACAGAGCATGTGTTGTCAAACTGCATAGAGGATGTGGAGTTATTTCACAAACATGTGGCACCAGGACATCGGGTATGACAAACGAATATGTTCCTTATGCTAGAGCTTTTAGAAGAGCATTGAGAGTTTGTGCAAAACAAATGGTGGTCATAATAAACTCCTTTTAATCTCCAGGAGCAAGTGGATCTCATGTTGAACAGAAAATTTAATGTGTATGTATTATTTTTAAATTTTGTCTTCATTCCCCAGATTTTAGCTTACGGTACTTTTCAGAGTAGGCACTGCAAAAACACTACATTATTTTGTAAGATCTAAAATATGCTGAATATAAGCCTATTGTTTCAAATCATATAAGTGAGTATAACTGTCATCGCTCTTGTAAATCTAAATTGAGTTATATTTGCTATCTCCAGCATTTCTTACACCGAGGCGATAGACATACTCAAGAGCAGCTCACAGAACTTCACATTCAGCCCAAAGGCAAGTATATGTTTATTTCACGCGGCCGCCATTTTAAAGAACCAAAGCGAGGCTGCAGTGGGAAGAAACACGGAAGTATAGAAATGACTGTGATTGGCCGTGAAGGTAATCACTTCACCGCACTTCACTGAGTGCAAACACAGATGCACGAACAGTGGAGTGTTTTAAAGCCACAAAGATCAGCCGAATAATTAGCGGATCGCTCGTCTGTGTTTTCACTGTGTAAACAGCGGTGATCTGATGACCTCCATGGCCAATCACAGTTCTTTCTGTTGAGCGCGTGAACACCATGGCAAATCAGCGCTGTTGTGTTCAACAGTGCTTATGTTAGTGGGAAATTGATGGGTTTTATACATTTCAGTAACAAAATTCAGTATCTTGACAGGTCTAATAAAGTTAAAGAATCAGTTCATTAACTTGAGCTTGATAAATGGCAGCTAAAACGTTTGTTTGGGAAAGAAAATGTTAGCTAACTAATGGCATTTCCCTTAACTTAGCTGAAAATGAGGTCCGATATCCCATTTTATTTTCACTTTCCATTCAGAACGGACCTTCGGGTCACTCGGAAGACTGTGAAATGATGTATTTGTGTCGCTTTCTTTTCGCTGATAAGATATACAGCCAGGTACACAACATTCCTGTGTGACTCAGACTATACTTTCGGGTTTCTTCCCACCGAAGCCTCGATTTCGTTTTTTTAATGGCGGCTGCGTGAATTCAGTCTATTGTACAGCATTAGTTGTGTACACTGAAATTTACATCACAGCTTGTCCTATATAATCCATTATGATATATAATAGAATGATGAATTGTGATTAAACATTTAATTGACTGTTTTGCTCATATATTTCTTTCTTTTAGTTTCTTTCCTTTTTAATAATTGTCTTGAATAAATTATTCAATAGGACCATATGTTTTTTTATTATATATAATAATATTTCTAAATTATAATTAAATAATAAGCAAAAGATTATACACACAATACGTAAATAAACATTTGTTTTAATTATTAGCCTTCCTGTGAAATTCAAATATGTTTTTTTATTTTATATACAATTTTAACAGAGCGAATACTTTTCACAGTATTTGTTTGTTATTGTGAGAAAGTCTTATGTCTTTAATTTAGCTGGAATGAAAACAGTAAATTTTATTATTAGGTTCAATATTATTAGCCCTTTTCAGTTGGCTACAGAACAACAGTTGCCTAATTAACCCAACTAACATAGTCAAACCTTTAAATTGGGCTTTAAACTGAATATTAGTCAATCCTGCAAAATAACTGGTAAAATAATATACACTCACCGATCACTTTATTAGCTGCACCTTACTAGTACCGGGTTGGACCGCTTTTGCCTTTAGAACTGCCTTAAAACAGTTGCTGCAGATTTGTCATGATCCATGATGTGAATCTCCTGTTCCACCACATCCCAAAAGTGCTCTATTGGATTGAGATCTGGTGACTACGGAGGCCATGAACTCACGGAGTTCGTTTACATGGACGGCAATAATCAGATTTTAATGTGATTAAGACAATACTCTAATTAAGAGTCTACCATGTAAACAGAGATTTTAGATTAATTTAATCTGATTAAGGTTATAGTAAAACTAAACAGAAATCGAATTAAGACATATGGAGTATGCTGATTTTAGTCGCTTTATTGAAGTGCCGTACAGACATGTAAACACTGCAGTCAAACTATTACCGTCGTGTAGGATTTTTGCCGCATTTTGCGACAGGATAGTCTATACACACGGTATGAAAGTGAAAAGTGAAAGTGCCAAACTGCAGTTAAAGTCGACAAATAAAAATGAAACACCTGAAATTACATGAAATGTGGATAGCGCGGTGACACAATGACGTTAATCGAATTATGTGTTATAACATGTAAAATGCGAGAATGAAAGTAACACTCAAAAAACAACACATGTAAACACCTCAGTCTTATTATTATCTTAATTAAAGCAAATAATTTAATTACTAATGTCCATGTAAATGTAGTCATTATTGTCTTGCTCAGATTAAGGCAAATAATAAGATTACTTATGTCCATGTAAACATAGTCACTGTCAGGTTCAAGAAACCAGTCTGAGATGATTCGCGATTTATGACAAGGCACGTTATCCTGCTGAAAGTAGCCTTCAGAAGATGGGTACACTATGGTTATAAAGGGATGGACATGGTCAGCAACAATACTCAGGTAGGCTGTGGCGTTGACATGATGGTCAATTGGTACTAATGGACTTAAAGTGTGCCAGGAAAATATCACCACACCATTACACCTACCACCACCAGACTGAACCGTTAATACAAGGCAGGATGGATTCATGCTTTCATGTTGTTGACACCAAATTCTAACCCTACCCTTTGAATGTTGAAGCAGAAATTGAGACTCATCAGACCAGGCAACGTTTTTCAAATCTTCTATTTTCCAATTTTGGTGAGCCTGTGAGAATTGTAGCCTCAGTTTTCTGTTCTTGGCTAGCAGGAGTGGCACCCGGTGTGGTCTACTGCTGCTGTAGCCCATCCGCCTCGAGGTTTGATGTGTTGTGCGTTCAGAGATGCTCTTCTGCATACCTTGGTTGTAACGAGTGGTTATTTGAGTTACTGTTGCCTTTCTATCAGCTCAAACTGGCTATTGTTTTCTGACCTCTGGCATCAGCAAGACATTTGTGCCCACAGAACTGCCACTCACTGGATATTTTCTCTTTTTCGGACCATTCTCTGTAAACCCTAGAGATGGTTGTGCATGAAAATACTCAGACCAGTCAACAGTGTTATTCAGACACCTCACCCCCGAAAGCAGTGCAGTTAAATACCACACACGCATTTAAATCCGTAAACAAAGCAGCACGAGTCGCGTTTTCAAAGTGGCATTAGACGCGATATGGGAATATAGAGTGAACCTGATACAGTGCAAGCGGTTACAAGTAACAACACAATTAAATACATACTTTACAAGCTAGAGAAAACAAGGAGGCAGCTATTTACTTACACTTATGAAATGTGTCATGGGCCAGGTCTGATTTCATTAATTTCATTTTGAAGATTTTCTCCCTTCTCAGCTGTAAATTGTTTCTATTTGCAATCATTGCTGTGGCACCTCTTGCATGTTATATGTTCTCAGGGCTTACCTGTACTCTGCTTTCTCACAAGCTGTCTTTGCGGGCTCTCATGCCTTTTCCAGTGCTGTGCACCAGCCCGAAGTCCAGCGTGCCTTTGTTTGACTTGTACCTAATAATTTGTCCTTATTTTGCACGTGTTACACCAAATTCTGTGACCATCGTATTCTGTGACCCTAGTAGGCGCTGTTCTCACTGTTTGGCTTGAACTCGCTCCTACAGCATACTCTCACATTAATGCACTGGAATGAACTGTTCAATACTAGTATATATAAAACAAAATGGAGGAAGAAACTAATCCATGAGCTGTGTACTGAAAGTTCATTGTAAGCATGTAGATGGTAGAAGCACTTCTTTCTCTCACACTTCCAATAATATCCAGGTAAGCACAGCGTCTTCATGACTCATGACTTCAGGATCAGTTTGTCTTTGCTGCAATGCTGCTGTGTTAGTGGGCGGGGTCGCAGGTTTAAATTTTGTGGGTCTGCGCGCGCAACCATTATGTTTCGTATCGACGTCACGCTGAAACGGCTAAAGACTCATTATCAAGACGATTCATTTAAACCACTATAAGTCGAGTCTTTTTTAGATGAATCAATAGTTTTAAAAACTGTCTACTTTCAGATTTAAGCTTTAGCTGGATATTTCACTTTACTTAGAGCTGTGTTACACACTACATGGAAGGTCAATTTCAAAAACCCATAATAGGGGCTCTTTAATGCTCAGATCTTTCTTCAACTTGATACTAAACTCATAATACTGCACATTATCGCAAATGAACTCAAATAAGTGAAAAGTTCATCAATGAGACAATTTATCAATAATATGGCAGGTCTAGTTCATAAAGCCTCTGTTCTGCCTTTCTTTTACAGTATCCTTACTTTCTACCCCTCTCTTTTTGCTTTGCATTAGTGGGGCTGTGATCTTCAGACAGAACATGAGAAGTTCCTTGTGAAACACTGTGGAAACACCCCTCTGTTTGTCGTTAACTATCCCTACGAGTTAAAGCCATTCTATGCCAGAGACAACCAGGACCAGCCCAGACATACTGTAAGAATGAGCTCTTTTCAGCAGTCTTGACAAACATTTAATAGTTAATGAGAATTCATGCCATGTCATATTTCAGTCAGTCAGGGGAAATGAACACTTTCATTATAGATGATCAATTGTCATTTTAAAATTATAATGATTCTGACATTGCATGAATGCAAAATACTGCAAATGAGGCATGTATATCTTCATTTTCTTCACCCCATGTGCTGATTTAGATTTCTGTTATTTTATTTTTGGACAGGCAGCTGCTGTAGACCTCTTGGTTCCTGGTGTTGGGGAGCTTAGTGGTGGATCTCTGAGAGAGGAGAGACTACAACTTTTGACACAAAGACTAGCACAGTAAGACTTTTTATTCTTTCTTTTTTTTTAAATAGGAATAATTAATTAAATACGATGCATGATGCAAGTAATATTCAACAGTATTGAGGCCTAAATATATATGCACATGTACGTTTTATATTAGCAAATTTATCACTGATTAATAATGATTATGTTTTTTATTATTTAAAAAGGGACAAATATGCAAATGTGGAGTGTGAAGCTTTCCAGATGGTGCACATGTTTTATTACAGTTAAATAAAACTAAAGGTGCCACTGAAATGAACAAAAATGCCCTTTTTAGATTTTAAAATTCCCCTGCGAGATGAAGGAAAAATATTATTGTGTTTAGATCTTCATGCATTGTGTCATTGTTTTTGTACTGCTCAACCTGATAACCAGTCACACACAAGCTTATGAGCACATTAGATAGTCAGAGGTGTTTAGATTATTCACCACTAAACTGTAAAATGTACAGTTTTTTTTAACAGATTTTGTGATTTGACTGAAGCATTAGTAAAATGTATTAAATTGAAGTATTTAACAATGAAAATGACTACACAGTTGCATTTAAAGGTGATTTGACTCTTCTGAAAATGCCATAATATGTTTGCAGATATTTAAAAAACATGCTTAGTGAACAATAGGGCTGTGCGATATGGGCAAAAGAAACCGATAACATTTTTCTTGAACAATATTGCAATTTCGATTTTAACCATGATTTTGCCACAGACAGACTGAATCTGTGTATACAGTGTGAATCTGAAACATATTTCAAAAGAAAAACAATTAGATCTTTATCATGTCTGTAAAACAGACATAAAAATAACCTAGTAAAACAAATAGCAAATTTTACAAATTGTCTCTAGAATTGACCTATGGCAAAACAAGTGTGTGTGTGTGTGTGTGTGTGTGTGTGTGTGTGTGTGTGTGTGTG
>CAIGQZ010000692.1:1730723-1741323 GCA_903798205.1 Danio tinwini
GTGTGTGTGTGTGTGTGTGTGTGTGTGTGTGTGTGTGTGTGTGTGTGAGTGTGAGTGTGAGTGTGAGTGTGAGAGTGTGAGTGCTATGTAAGGCTCCAATATTCTGCTTGACCAGAAGTAGTTGCATGTGTGTTTACAGATTTGTTTGGTCATGCATAGATCCTAGACCACTTTGTGATGCTGCTGTGAAATAGGCCGTTCACATATCGTGTCTTTTGCGTGCACAAGTCCATTATTTCCAATGGAGGCACGTGGATTTAACTTTTCAGAATGCTGCGAGCGAACCGCGCGTCACAAAACAAGAACTGATTGATCAGCTTCAAACTTTGTATGGAATATACACATTTTGGTTAGCCCAGACAAACACAAGACACCCGAATACCAAGTGCTTTTTAATTCTCACCATACATATCGGAACTGCAGCAATGTTTTGTTAGTTTGTCATCCTCTGAGAAAACTGTTGATGGTCACCAAGCAACAACAAAGGAGCGACCTCAAAGCACGTAAAAAAAATGCTGAAGGAAGCAAAGTGCTTACACTTTCCACTCATTTTTAAATGCAATATACTTACAAATTAACTGGTTCTGCCATACATCAGCCTTCCTGTATCCAAGGTAATTTAATCCCACACGACAGATGTTGACATTTTCGGCACCAAGTACGCCTGTGCTGAACTCATCATCCCTGTATACGCAGGCTATTCAGTCTCCTGTTCTCGGGCTCTGTTTAGGTGCACTGCGTTATGATTGGTTCAAATACCATACTGCGGAAAAATTGTGCTGTAAAGCGATTTAGAAATCGTGCATGTCCAATCGCAATTTCGATACGATTTCAATTAAACGCACAGCCCTAGTGAACACGCTTGTTTGTCTGAAAAACAATGCTGAGGTCAGTTATTCTCCTTTAAAATGTTTTTGTTTAGGTCTCTATAACCCACCCTCTGCCAGATTACCCAATTATATTTCAGCACTCTGGGTTGTCTTGGTGGAAAATGCACCTTGAAGGTCTTGAAGGCTGCATCAATCTATGCCGCCGCAGCCAAAAATTCTATTTCTGCAGGACAGCAACAGCATCCAAAATGAAATGCAGATTCAGAGTTATGAAATTCCACATTAGGTGGTTTTTAATTAGCAAATAATATGAATATTACAAACGCATACATTGTAACACTATGTCCTAAAAGCAAACAATGTGACAAGATTCCATTGACAAGCTATTTGACTGTCTTCACCGGTTGCAAGAAACATTTAAATACAGCCATTCAGCACTACAGAATAGTGCACCTACTGCACTTCAAAGAAATAAGGTTTAGAATCTAATTAATACACATTAAACCTCTTTAACATTATTAAAAGTACATGCTGACTGACCGATATTTGTTGTTTGGTTCTTTTAATGTTCATTTTTACATGTTTATTTATTTTCAAGATCTAAGGTATTATACTAAGGAATAATCTGCTGCTGCTTTCAATATGGCAATAGATGTCATGTAAAATGGCATTCAACCTCTCATTGGGAGAAATTAGCATTGAAAAAAAGCACATGATCAGTACCTGAGGTGTCGTAATCATAAAAGTGCTTGCTGTTGTTCAGTCACGAGAAATAGAAACTGTTTCTAAATTAGAAAATTCAGACAAAAACCCTTTTAACCTGGAAAAGATTGCTTCTGTCGCATATTGTTGCATGTAGTTACGGTGTAGGCTTGATAGTCATGCACGCTCACTCTTGTTGGTGTCATCAATCTGGCAACCAGTCGTCAGAGGCTGGGTGAAAAAGTGTTTTGAATTTGAACTGCAATACCTAATTCAACCACTGCGTGTCAATCTTCCATACTTCACTTTTTAATAATGAAGGCAATTGTAAAAGTTGTACTTGTGAAGCCAAACATTTGAAATCAATCCTATTGTTGTCCCTTAAAATTAATTTCTGACCCTGTTGTTGTCATGTTTGCCTCGTTTCACAGGGCTGGATTGAAGGACACATATGCATGGTAGGTTGTTTTTCACAAATCCAACTTATTTTATTCCAAAACTGTTTATTCTAAACTGAAGGTATGTTGAAGGTATGAGTGATTTTTGAAAAGTTATGCATACAGACTAAGGTCAAAATAACCCCATTTTAAACAGATGAGTAAAAGTACTGTATTCTGCATGCCAGACCAATTGGTGGCAATGTCACTTTGTAAAGGAATACTTCACACCCACTCACATAAGTTGCATCCCAAATGACACACTATACACTATGTACTTATGCACTTACACACTCAACAGCGTAGTAAATGTATGTAGTGTCGTCCTAAATGGAACACCAATGTTTTTTTACTAAGCTGAAATTCTAACCGTTTCCCTGATGACGTTTGACGGTTGCCAAATTAGTTAAATAAATGTCCAAAGTACCAAACAATACCTGCCATGAGTATAAGCGCATTCACCATCAGAAGCGGGATAATCACTCTTGTAGGAGAATACTGCTTTCATAATCCAAAATAAATAAAGTAATCAAACATCAGAGCTAGAAAGCTAAGCCCCTTTCGCTATGTAAGCAAAGCTGCAGCCGTTGAGTGCATAAAGCGTCCAACATTTCACACTTCATTTTACCGGTTGAATAAGTGCATCATCCGGGTAATTAAAGTGCACTTACTGTTTTTAGAGTTTTCAGTGTGAACGCACTACTTACACTATTTATTAGGGGTGTGACAAGATCTCGTATGACGAGATCTCGTGAGATTAAATGGCGGCGAGATTTCTCGTGGAGGTGAAAAGTTGTCTCGTGAGTTGTGATGTTATGATGGAGCGTGTGGGTGAAATTAGCATTGACGATTGGAGGCAGGATTGAGTTTGATCTGCAAAAAAACTGCTTTGCACACACCTGGCAACCCAGGCTGGCCTCAGAGTTGTGCGTGTCACTCGGTTGGGTGGGCGGGTGTGACGTAACGCTTTTTTCACCGGAGTTCAGCAGGTGCCTCATCCAACATAGGCTACAATTACAGCCTCACACGTTATGGTTCGTATCCATGCAATGGAATAGCACTTCTGATATGCTGAATGGCATAATCATCGAAAACACAAATGGAATTAAGACGTGGAGTATCAATATTTTAGTCGCATTATTGAAGTGCAGATATGTAAATGCCATAATCAAACTATTAACACCGTGAAGGACTTTTAGCTGCATTTTACAACAGGACCTACACACCTAGCGAGTCAGTAAAGCACCACAGACGCACACATCTCTAAGCACATGCAAACAAACACACACACACTCACTGAATGAACTCCTGGAGACTCATCATCACATCATCATCACGGAACACACGTTTATACTGTCCGGGAAAAGCTGAATTTTTTTTTTTCATTCTGCGTGCGGTATCAAACTCCATTAAAACAACTCTTCTATCAGTCCTTCATATTTGCATGATCTCATCCAGTAGCTCTGAGTGAGTCACAGGGTCTAAATGAAATCTTGCTAAATGAAATGCAAAAAATTACATTATTTGTTTCAGTGTGTGGAAATAAGTTCGATATATCATGTGAAATTGTACAGGGGAGAAGCCAGTCGGTAGAGTTTATAGCTAAATATTTAGCAGTGTCTTTTATGACATAGAATTCATTTAAATAGAAATAAAATACCATTCATTACAATGTTTTTAAAAATCACCTAAATTGTTTTGTATTTTGTGATTTTTATTTTTTTTCTAGTTAAATAAAAATCTATTTTCCATAAATATATTAGCAAATATTTTGCTAATATTTAAAATTATATATAAAAAGATTTTTCCATTCACATAGGCTATTAGCAAAATATTTAGCAGTGTTTGCATGTCCATTACTGCGTATAATTAAGTAAAATAACATTCATTACATTTTAATTTAAAGAAAGCACCTAAGTAGTTTTGCGATTTGGGTTTTTTCCCCAGTTGAATAAAAATCTTGTCTCGTCTAGTTCTCGTGAACCCAATCTCGTATCTCGTCTCGTCTCGTGGAGTAGGCATCTCGTCACACCCCTTCTATTTATACTACAAAAATGGCATAGAATAGTGCATACGTATGCAATTTGGGACACACCTATAGAACCCTGTTGTTTGCCATATTTATTTAGCTTTTTAAGTACTTCAAGTGAAGTATATGTAAAGTAAATTAACGTTTAGGTCTCCAAAACACTGTTGTTGTGTATATAAATGGCCAAAACATGACACGTTTTCAGTTATTAGTCAAAAATGTTGTCATTTGATGAGTGTACTTTGTGACTGACAGGTATCTACAGCTGAGAGAATTTGGCTCCGTTCCTCACGGTGGTTTTGGGATGGGCTTTGAGAGGTATCTTCAATGCATTCTGGGAATCAACAATATTAAAGATGCGATTCCATTTGCAAGGTTTTCGCACTCCTGCCAGCTTTGATGAAGTGTTATAAAATGAAACAATGACTTAAGTGTCTTTGGTTATTTTTATTTCAGATGCCATTTTGCAGCTTGTTCAACATTTCAAATGCCCCCCCTCTCAGCAGGTTGTTTTTACACCTCTAGTTTGGAATAAGTCAGTATAGCGGGTGTGTCCAGCTCTGTTTAGGTGGGAGTTTCAGGGGAGGGAAAGAGGGAAAACAAACACACAGACGCAGGGGAGAAAGACTGATTGTGTTTACATGGACATCAGTGTAATAAAGTTCACGGCCACCTGGCCGCCGGGAAGAAGGAGGCAGAGAACCGACGCGGTTTAAAATAAATATTTATTAATTAAAAGGGACGGCAGCTCCTCACGGAGACTGCCGTCTAAATCAAAACAAACAGACGGCAGCTCCTCACGGAGACTGCCGTCAAACTGAAAGCAAAAGTAATATGTCCGGGCCCGGTCCTCTCTCTCTGTCCTCTGCCATCGTTCCTCCTCTTATAGTCTAGAGCTCCTTCCATGGGATTGAAGGCAGGTGCGCGCCACAGGTGCATCTCATCTGTGGCGGGCCTCGTTTCGCTCCCACGGCTCTCGGCCACGCCCCCTCGCCACAATCAGTAGTCAAATTATTTGCCAAATTATTAATTTGTCGACTTTAACTGCAGTTTGGCACTTTCACTTTTTATTCGGTAACATTTCCTGTGTGTCTCCCTTGACAAATGAGATATTGAATGTGAGAAACTGCTGGAAGAGTGCAGTTTTAATAGAGTATGTGATACCGCACTGCATATGTGAGAAAAAAACCCTCTGCATTTCTCGTTAACTTAGATGCACTCAGTAGGTAGAGTCAGAAAGCCATGTGTGTGTAGACTATTCTGTCACAAAATGTGGCGAAAATTCTACACGACGGTAATAGTTTAATTGCTATGTTTACATGTTTACACTCAGAGAGCAGCATTTACAGCGGATCTTTCAGTCTATAATATTGTAGTGATGTTAATGTACTGTAAACTTGGTAACAGTTCAAATAATTTTGACCATGGTATGTCTTTAAACACTGATAGAGTACTGCTGACGATACAAACTAACTTTGCCATCTGAATAAACAAACAAAGACCCCGGATCGCTCACTTACCAAATCTGTAGAGACAGGAAAATCAACACGAACTGGAACCGCGTCTTTTTTTAAAAGGAGACCAGCGGCAAATCCGGATTTCACCATTTCCAGATGTGAAAATCTCTCGGGTAAAAAATGTTCCTTAAAAACGCATTTCTGTCGCATGCACTGTAGTTAACACGTGAGTCCAGCTGCGCTCTCAAATCGGGAAATGAAAACTAAACCTTCGTTGCAGCACATTAATAAACACAACACTGACGACCCATGTCTCCAAATTCTTGTTCTTTCACTTGTTTTAGCAACACAGCGTGGCGTCTCTCTGCCATCTCAACACTGTAACAGGTAAAAACAGTCTTCGAAGCTATCATGCATATTAATGAACTTGCACCTCATTCACAATAGAGCGCACTGATTGGTTAGAACCAAGTCTTTCTCATGAATTAATGCCGCACACTCAGAGACGTCACAATGTACTCGCCAGCACCGACATCTACTCTCCACGCTGGAATACACGCAAGGATCTAATGGCTGTGACGCATCTTGAAAAATTTGTTGCAAACCGGAAGAACGAATTTGCTCGAAATAACGCAAAAGCAACCAATTTTCACTTTTTACTGAAATATGTGTGTCCTAATAGTGTTTATAGCAGTGTGGTACACATATATGACTGTCAACATCTCAAAAAACGTGTTTTGGTGTTTTGTGACCCTTTATGGCCCAACTGAATAACATTTTTTATCCTTACACCTTACCCTTGGCCTTTGAAACGAAATATGAAGGGGTAGGGATGAAAATATTCCCCGTAAAAAATTAGACGCCACTAAACTCATGTCACACGATATTTCATCTGAGGTAGTTATTCAATAAGGTGCAAACAGAGTAACGTGTTTACTCAGAGTTGTTTTGCGCTGTATTTGGACTTTTTATTTTATTTTGAAAATTTTCTTATTTTTTTTTTGCTTGAAAACGTATGAGCCTTAATATTTCCTCTGGCAATCCTGTTATGACTGATGGATCATGTTGCAAAAAGCCTGAACTGTATTGCGTATTTAAACAGGGATCAAAAATATGTAAGAAAACAACATGAACGTTATACCAGATGTGCTGCAAAAAACTCATTGTCACTAGACTCTTCTGACAAGCTATTATGTGAAGTCAACGGGTATTAGGATTTAAGATATCTTGTAAAACTGTTGTGCAGAGGTTAATATAAAGTACTATTCCTAGTGAAATTTAGCATTTTAGTTTCTTTAAAGACCAGAGTAATAAAATATTAACAGCTTTATGAATGTAATAAAACTAATTCTTGTTTGTAGTAAAAATCCTTAATGCCAAATTATACACTTGTGGGTCTCTTTGCTCGTCTGGGCAGTCATGTTGTTGCTGTATTGAGGGACATTTCTCATACCCCTTCATTTGTAGTGGGGTTCCAAAAAATCTTTATATGAAGGGTTATCTGACACTGGCAACTGGCATCTTCAAAAAACATTGTACATTGACTTTTGTTCAACCCAATATTCTGTCATCATTTACTCACGAGAAGATATTCCGGACAAAATGCTGCTCGCTGGCACCCATTAACTTTCATAGTAATTTTTTTTTCTCTACTATGGAAGTTGATGGGTTTGATCCCAGCGATTAATTTAGAACAATGACTTCCAAAACAGAAGATAAAATACACTTCTGGTATTCGATGTTTGTTAAAAAGTTTTAATAATATCTCAGTATTTTACACATGGTTCAAGCTTGCAATGGCCACTGTTTCAGTTTCACAGCTTCATTTTTACTAAATGTGTGAAACAGATCAGTAGATTACACAATTCAAATATGAGTATATATATTAACTTAATTAGTTTTTATTCACAGTAAAAAAAAAAAAAAACGTCAACAATGCATTGTTTTTAATAGAGTTGCTATAATAAAAGCAAGTAAAAAGTACACATACAATGATAAACAACATGAATAAATAAAAATAATGTTAATGATATTAATAAGCATTATTATAAAGCCTTACCTTGACCCAGTTTGCCTTGTCTGCTGTAAAAAAACAATGCAATGATTATTTCATCAAGAGAAGAAGCTCAGCACACTGATATGGCAAAAGTCAGAAGGCTAATGTTCATAACTCAGCACAGAGTATATAAAACGAGCAGTGGTGGAGAGAGTACTTGAAAATCATGCTTAAGTAAAAGTATCATTACTTGCTTAAAATTGTAATCAAGTACATAAAAATAGTGCAAGTACAGTAAAAGTATCTGCTGTAAATATAACTCAAAGTATGAGTAAAAAGACCTTTCAAAAGTACTCAAGAGTTATGACCAAAATTCAATGTCTAGCCAACGTCTTAGGATGTTATTTTGATGTCCAATAACAACGTTAAATGACGTTGATATTTGGTTGATTTTAAGTTGTGTTGGAAAGTGACCAAAATCCAATGTCGAGCCAACATCTTAAACCAATGTCAAATACTGACATTTATTCGTCAGGTATGGCAACCAAAATCCAACGTCTAATAGATGGCATAGTGGTAATGTCCACACAACGCCAAGCTGTAACATCATTCGACGTTGATATTTGGTTTATTTTTGTTTGGACGTTGGACATTGACGTTGGCCTGACATTGGGTTCTGACGTCAACCTGATTTTTATTTCCAAACAAAATGCAACGGCTTAACGACATTAGAATACAACGTCAATCTGATGTCTGGTTGACGTCTTGCGTCTGCTGGTTGTTTAATGCTATTTTGTCATCATACAGTAAATATCCATCATCTTCTCATCAGTGACATGCATCTTAACAGTCTCTGGGTCAATACATGTAATGCTTCAAAACAGTTTGCTGAAAATATAAATAGCCCATGTCTTGAGGTTGTTCATTATGATGCGATTTACCTTCTATGTGTATTTGAGGAAACCGATTTAAGTTTAAAAACTAATCCTAATGGCCCAGTTTCACAAGCCAGGCTTAGCTTAAACCAGGACTAGACCTTAGTTAAATTAGGCTATTTAAGCCACATTTATAAAAATGGCCTTAGAAAAATACATTACTGGTGTGCATCGGAGACAAAAAATGACATATATTAAGACATCTCACTCTAAGTTATTTTCAGTTGAGAGAGCTCAAACATGCAATTTAATCCAAGACTAGCCTTAAACCTTGTTTGTGAAACCGGGGGATTGAGTACCGTGAACTTAATCCATTTGAGTAAACGAAGCAATCTGAGCACAGTAAAACCACTAAATGAAAAAAAACTCAAAGCAACTGAGTACTGTAAAACCCAATAAGTTAAGGCAACTCAAACCATTTGAGGAAACTGATTGCTACAAACCATTTGAGTAAAAAAAAAACTGATCTATAAGAGTACTGTAAACTTACTCCATTTAAGTTGAAGTAATGAGGTATTTAATTAACTCGTTACCTTCAACACTGAGTTTAAAACCATGGGAAACAAATGAGTAGAATTACCTTTCAGTAACTTTTGAGTTAACTGCACTCATTTCATTTGATAAAGTTGACTGTTGGGTTTTACAGTTTGAGAAAACCTTCTCAAATACAGTAGTTTGGGTATTTGTAATGTGTTACTTTTCACTAATGGAAATGAGATACACAAGAGGACAGGTAAGTCAGGGTCTTCAATCTGATAGAACAAAGCTGTTTGACTGGAGGCTTTACATCAGGAGTTTTAAACCCCTGTTCCTGGAGAGCTACCTACCTTCCTGCAGAATTCCACCCAAATACAGTAGGTATCGCTGCAGCCTGGAGACATTCAAGTGGGAGGGATTACACAGCAAGTAGGTTGGGAGACCTCCAAGTGGGAGGGACTTACACCATTTATGACAAGGAGCATTGGGTTGGATTACTGTGATCCAAATATAAAATTTTAGGATTACCAAATCCTGTTCACCTGAGCAACAGGTAGGCAAAATGCCAGTGGCCACAAACAGTCATTCTTTGTTTTAATGGTAAGAAACGGAAACACTTCATATAGGCTTCAAAAATGAAGGAATTTATATATCATCAGTAACCTTTAAGTTAGTGATCATTCACCTACAAAATATAACGTTTTTATTTGATTTGATTTTTTTTTTTAATTACAAGTGAATAGTAGGGTAGGGGAGAGCGGGGCACAAAGTAACACTTTTTGGTTTTGGTCAAATAATGAACAAAGTAATAGAGTTAGACAAACCATATTTTTTTTTACCAACAACACACAAGCCTCTCCTACAAATAAACACTGGAATTATGATCGCCGGACCTATGGTTTCTGTGCAGTATTGCCAAAAGTGCCAGGAGTAAAAAATTTTACTATTTACCCCACCTGCAGGGCAAGTTGTAACAGACAGGAGGTTAGTTGTAACACATGCTTACAGGCAGATTTCACACAATTAATTTAAATTCAGTTTACTTTCAATAGTAGCTATATTTCCTCAGTAATTGGCTCATTTCTTTTTTTAATTTTACATTGCACAGATTGGATATTGGATAAACACATTTGAATCTATTTGCATTATTATCCATGTATCCATTATTATGCAATGCATTTATTTACTTTATTAGCAATAAAATATTTTTCTATTAAAACAATATTTTCTATTAAAAAACATTTTTATTTTAAAAGTTTTAAACATTACACTCAAAATTAAAAAATATATATATTTTGTTAGTTTAATTGGTGTCCAACAGTGTGTGGCTTAATTGTAACACCCTGTTACAACTAACCCTGCTGTGTCATGTTTTCCTCAAAGCTGACTAGCAGTCGCTGTGTTTTTAACATCTTTTAAAATGGTTTCATCTTTTAGCCTAGACGGTGATTACAACAATATAAGAGTTTGTGTACGTTTTACAGATTTCAACTGTAATATGCTGCAAAAATGGTTTCTCCTATGTTTCTCCTTTAAAATATCCCCGACATTTTTCAATAATTGGCAGGAAGAGGTCTGTCGACTATGGTGGCCCAGTAGTGCAAAACGCAACGCATTAAGATCACACAACGCAGAAACATTTTAAAAAGCAAACATTAATTTCACAACGCAGAAACATTAAGATGAAAATGCAGAAACATTAATTTCACAACGCAGAAACATTGACTTCACAATGCA
>CAIGQZ010000692.1:1789138-1814135 GCA_903798205.1 Danio tinwini
TTATTATTCAGGCATATACTAATAGTTAATTTGTATGTTAATAAATGCTTTATTAACTCAACTTCATGCAGTTTTGTGACCTAATCTAAAGTGAGTACTAGTTATGCGTTATAAATCCTGTATAAATGAAAATTAAAGGCTCAGGATAAAAGAACTTAAAACAACTTTACTCATTTCTATTCTTTTGAAGATATGCAAATCAAACTATATAAAATAAAAAACAAATCTTTGCAACCTCTAAAATAAAATGACTGTACAGTTAAAAGATTGCATCCTATCACATTGTTAAATTATGATATTGTTGTTGTTTTATCCAATTTTATGTGGTATTTTGACACTCCTGTTATTCAGCAATGTTTAAACTTTACAGTAATTTTACTTTTTAAATAAGATTGCAAAGATTATTGTTCATTGAATACTAAGCCTTTAATTGTCATTTATAAGGGATTAACAAAGCATAAATAGTTCTCACTTTAGATTAGGTCACAAAACTGGATGAAGTTGAGTTAATAAAGCATTTATTAACATACATAGTAACCATTACTATATGCCTGAATAATAAGATATATAAACGTTGATTTCAATAGTTTATTAATCATTTACTAACTCTAGTAATGAAAAATAAATCAATAACAAGTTATGAAAGTACAATTAATAAGTACATTATAAATAAATACAGCATTTGTAGCTGCATCTATAAACTGCTTACTAACGCTTATTAATGTAGAGTTAATACTTAACAGATAATTAATTCATTATTTGCTAATGCTTAAATAATGATTCATAGTGTGTAGTTATGATAAAGTGTTACCAAACTTTCTTCTTTTCCCACGGCTGTTGCAATTTCTAGACAAGAATTATTGGTCATCTGGTTATCTCTATAATCATGCACGAACGGATCATAAAGATGTGTGTACAGGCGTACCTGTTTCAGACAAAATCTCTTTAAACTCAAAGTGATTAATATTCGACTCAAATGACTTCCAGTGTAGCGTGAACTGTTTGCTCTAGTTTTAAAAATTCTGTCTGCTCCGCCAGCCGAAATCATGTCGCGCACACCCAAAGCGAACCTCTGCAAACACTTCTGATGTCACAGTCGCCCATGCACCGAAGCGAACTTGTGTGCGTGTCAAGTATAAATCAGCCTAATGAGTAAAGTAATGCATTACTTTAAAAATAAGTCATAATTTTATTTGAGTTACATTTTATTTATAATTGTATTTAATTAATTAGGTTTTAAAAAACAAATTGCTGAAATAAAATAATGTAGTCACGTTGAATCCTGCACTCAATTAGAGAATGTGTTACCTGCAAGAACAGACAAAAACCAAAATGCCTTACATTTTTGCGAAGGAAGTTTTCTCATTATTTTGAACGCAGTGAAGAAAAGCAAAAGGGGATTGTCTCAATGGATAGTGATTTTACTCATTGGACTATATTCACAGCTAGTGTTTTTCAGCCAATGACGAACTTCCGGTGAAAGCTTTTTGTAACTATTTTCAATTTCGTGAGGCTTCTTTTACAGCATCGATGTTGTAATGTAATGTAATTCAAATATAATCAGTTAAATAGACTTAACCGACTTCCATTTGGTTGTTAAAGCGTAAAAAGAGACGAAAGACCGTTTAAACGCAGGTGCTGTCATTAGCAGCAGGCTAGCACAGAAACTCCATTAAAAATACTTGGAGATTACATTGAAAATCCTTTAAAAATACATTGAAATTAAAAGTCTGTGTGCATATAGCCCATTAATAAGACAAAAAGAACAAAAGTAGCAAACACATTGCTTTAAACTTTCAATTATCTCAAGGTCAAGGTAAAATTTATTGTCTCCCGTAGGAGAAATTAGTTTTAGAAAAGGGTTCTGCTATTCATAAACACAAGCAAGACAACATCTAACACACATACACAATAAAAATCTAATCCTAAAATACCTCCTAATATAAAAAGATTGCATAAAATCAATAATTTAAAAATAATTATATAAAAATAAAATGCAATGTGTCACACTGCCCTCTGTTATGCCGACCCATCCAGTCATCTTAATCTTGACCGTCCTACCCTACTTGCTGTATATATGGCAGCTCTGGGGTCAGGAAGTTGTCAGAAGATACCATTATCCTATTTTTTTTTCACGCGATCATGAGTAGAAGAACCAGAAGTGGTCGACTGTGGGATTCGTGTCCTAAAAATCTGTCACACACAGAAAGCTTACACTGCACTTTTCAACCTATAGACTTCCATTCCTAAGCACGCAAATGCAGCAGAACGGAAACGCAAGCTCATGAAAGCTGTTTTGCATGTCAAAAGGAATATGGAATATCAAAATGCGACCCCTGTGTACTGAAATTTAAAATATGGATCTTTAACAATGTCTGATCATCTTGTTTAAGCTGCCACTTTTCACAACTCACATGGCAGAATTCCGCATGCTCAAACTCTAGTGTGACCACGGCTTGAGTCTGATGCATATTAATTAATCCGTTGCTCAAACAGGAAGGAGAGTTCACCTCTTTATAAAGGAGCTAAATCGTCACCTTGGAATTACCTTTGGACATTTTTGTCCAAATTGAGCTATTGACATATTAAATGACAACTTATTTACATTATGGGATGTTTTTTGTTTACATTTTAAGACTTTATATTTAAAAAAACAAATGTTGCACACATACGGTTTGCTATAAAATGCAAAAACTTTGAAGCTCAATGTCTCAAAAGCATTCAGAACGCAGATAGAACCTTATAAAATTCAAGGTGACGAAATATCAAAAATTCTATGTTTAATTCAGGAATTCAGTGGATTGTACAGTGGCTCTGGATTGTCAAAAAATGTATATAAAAAATTAACAGATTCGAACACCATGTGTAGATGCCATTGACATAGCTTGTCATATTTATTTTTTTAGCATTCAATCAGATTAACATGTTGGACTCTCTACAAAATGAACTTTACTCTGCTTCATACTATCATGATAGTAAGTTTTAAGTGCTGCAGAAGTCCTGTAGGATGTAATGAAGGCAACAACTCCCATTATTCCACACTCATTATGTCATCAAAGTACGTCTTTACTGTAACACCCAATAAGTAAAGTTTGTTTTGAAACAAAATACTGTAAACTATATGACTGACTATACACTCACCGGCCACTTTATTAGGTACACCAACTGCTCGTAAATGCAAATTTCTTAACAGCCAATCATATGGCAGCAACACTATGCATTTAGGCATGTAGACACGGTCAAGACGTTCTGCTGCAGTTCAAACCGAGCATCAGAATGGGGAGGAAAGGTGATTTAAGTGACTTTGAACGCATGGTTGTTGGTGCCAGACGGGCTGGTCTGAGTATTTCAGAAACTGCGGATCTACTTGGATTTTCACGCACAACCATCTCTAGGGTTTACAGAGAATGGTCCAAAAATGAGAAAATATCCAGTGAGTGGCAGTTCTGTGGGCGCAAATGCCCTTTTGATGGCAGTGGTCAGAGGAGAATGGCCGGACTGGTTTGAGCTGATTGAAAGGCAACAGTAACTCAACGAGACTGGAACGAGATATTCGCATCATGAAAGTGCAGCCGACAAATCTGCAACTGCAACTGTATGATGCTGTCATGTCAACATGGACCAAAATCTTTGAGGATTATTTCCAGTACCTTGTTAAATCTATGGCATGAAGGATTAAGGCAGTTCTGAAGGCAAATGGGGGTTCAACCCGGTACTTGTAAGGTGCATCTAGGTGGCCGGTGAGTGTATATGAAGTCATATACACATATTATTTGTGTTGTCAAACTTTTAGAGTATTAATAACTAAAACATTTTAAGTTAAGTTAACACAAAAAAATATATAATTAATTAATTCATAACTCATTAGTTTTGAGTTCTGCTTAATATAATCCATTCATGAGTTACGATACTCTTTTTTAATAAATCAAAGTAACGACTTTGACTTACTTTTGTGTGTAAAAAAAAACCTGACTATTAACCTGGTATAATAGGACCCCTTTAAATGAAGCCTTGTAACTCATTTCTGAACACAAAAATTATCTGTTTTTCCTGTGAACACTGAACAGATAGATTTACACTGAAGAAGGAACCCGGTAGCTGATCCATATCTGCTGCAATCTCATATCCTTCACTTGGTGGGCGAGTAGAAAACAGAAAACGACACCATAAATGACGACGATGATTGTTTCCTGCTTGTCGCTTACTTACTTAGTGTAAGATAAACTATAAATGACATCATTTATCCTCAATGGGTTATGGCTTCCTTTTTATATGAGCCTCACACTTTTTTTTCTGACCTCTCTTTAGCCAGGAAATTACAGTCAAGATGGAGCGTCTTTATATAGTAAATAGCGGCCTTCAGCGCGTCCTGTGGTGCTACCTGTTTGTGTTGTAAGCTGAAAGCGCGACGGCAGCGGTAGCTTGTTCCAGACTTCCTTTGGATGGCACCTACAGGAAATGTTCAGCCCGCGGCCTCATGAGGAGAGGAAATGAGTGGGATGTGTTCGGGGTTGCTTTTAACATTGTCAAAGTCTGCTGTTTCTTTTGAGCGTTAAAATTGAAGTGTGTTTTGACCATAGGAAATCAAATTCTGTTGATAGTGATCTTGCGCCTCAACAAAAAGGTTTGAGCTCCTTTTATTAGTTTTTATTGTCAATGTGTTTAAGTTATTTTTATACTGAGGAGCCACTTTATTAGGTGTTCAATTGCTTGTGAATGCAATAAGGCTGCATTTAAGCCTATATGAGTGGTCAAGATGATTCCGCGAAGCTCAAGCTGAGCATCAGAATGAGGAAGAAAGATGATTCGAAGTGACTTTGAAAGTGGCATGGTTGCTGGTGCCAGACGAGCTGGCCTGCGTGTTTCAGAAACTGCTGATCTACTGAGGTTTTTATGCACAATCATCTCTAGGCTTTACAGAGAGTGGTCAGACATAGAGAAAATATCCAGTGAGCGGCATTTCTGTGGGCACAATGTTTGTTGATGTCCGAAGGTCAGATGGGGATGGCCGGACTGGTTTGAGCTGATAGAAAGACAACAGTCACTCAAATAACAACTTATTGCAACTGTTTTTGTTCTTGTTGCAAACTATTTTTGAACACGCAGTACATCAAACCTTGATGCAGATGAGTTAGGGCAGCAGAAGAAGTAGAGACATTGTTGACACTCATGTCTGATGAGAACAGCAAACTGAGGCTATAATTCACACAGGATTAGCAAGTCTGCTCTATAGAATATTGGAAAAAGGTTGCCTGTTCTAATGGTCTTAGGCCCAATCCCAATTCTACCCTCGTTTTGCTCATTCCTGTGAAGGGGTAGGGGTGTCCAATGGCAGGATCGCTGTACCCAAAAGTAAGAAGAGCCACAAATTAGTATTATTTGGCATTACAAAATTTTTTTTACAACAAACAAACACGTTTTAATATATTTATAACCGCGTTCGTGTTTTACAGTCCTGCTTTTATAAAAAAAAACGCTAAAATAAAAACAACTAAATTTTGCAATCTATAATCCATAACTCGACACTCTTGACACATGAAAGTGTAAAGCATGCAGCCCACAACAAAGGTGGAAAGTTGTTAAGTATACAATTTAACAAACCGTTTACTACGAATTTTATGTTATTTTGCTCACATAGATAATTGAATATTAATCAAATGATGTCATTACGTTGCTGTGCCTTCAGCCAATCGTTGCATTGCTGATCATGATTTCGAGGATCGATAGATCAGTCCTTCACAACACATGCAGTGATCTCAGATTAGTTCATGCAGACATTTAATCTGATTCGCGAACTTGTTTGAAGAACCAAATTAGCCAGAGATCAGTTATCAAGATTAAAAGATCCAGGATTTGCCAAATCATCTTAGAGCATTTAAGTGAGGTTCAAAGAACGGACCCCTGCACATTAAAATCAGCAACCGATCTAAAAAACATTTTTCTGAAGAAAGTATATGAGCTGGCTATTCCATTATAAATAAATTTAACTCACAAACAGCTAGCCGAACATTACTTCTTAATAATAGCTAAATATTTAAACTGCGTGACCGGTTCCGGAAATAAATGACGTCATTGGACAATGACTGTAGTTTTAAAGGTCTGTCTGAATTAATAACAGCAACTGCATGGTACTGGATTAAAGCTTAGAATGTCTATTTTCAGCTGATATACATCACTTTGATATTTGTTGTACTGTATCGAAATAATTCACACTTAATTTACATTTAGTTCACACTATTCCCCCCCCCCCCCAGGTTTTGTACATTGCTCCGTATGCATATTTCGTCACTCGATGACACTCGAACACCCTGTCGGAAAATTCTAGTGGCTGGGAATGGGCTTTTTACAGTGTCTGCTATAATGTTAATGTTGTTTTTGGTGTGTTTACATTGATGAACATGGCCATGGTGTAAATGCGCAGTATAGTTACGATCTTATTGTCACATTGGATCGTTATGATGACATAATATATGCCTTCAGTGATTTCCTGAAGAGAAATACCAAAAAATAACGCAACTGGAATAACTACAGCAGTCGCCATCGTCTGATCTCATATGAAGCAAGAGATGGCGATGACATATGATTACGTTTGCAGGTGCTGTAGTGCTGTCCCAATTCGTAAATTTTAAAGCCCTTCCCCTTCACACTCGTTTTAAAAGGGGGAAGGGGTAGATTAGATTAGATTAGATTCAACTTTATTGTCATCACACATGTACAAGTACAAGGAAACGAAATGCAGTTTAGGTCTAACCAGGAGTGCAATAGCAGCAAGTGCAGGATACAGGTATAAGTTATAAAGTGCAGTTATAGAAAAATTATGGTGATATTTACAAATGGATGTACTATGAACATTATATACAGGTTGTGTTAGCTATGAACAGAGATTTACAATAGATGGATAAATGTACAGGTTGCTATTAATAATCAGAAGTGTGCAGATAGATAAACATAATTACAAATGTATATGTACAGTGGATGTGTACATAATTTACAAATGTACATGTGCAGTAGGTGTGTACAGTTCAAATAAATGAATCAGTGCAATGAATATGTGCAATTTTTAAATGTGCAAATGTTAAGTAGTGCAGTGATTATGATGAGTCTGAGTTATGAGGAGAGGAGAGTGGGGTGTATTAGGGGGGTACAAAAATAGAATTGGGATTGGGCCTTAGTCTTGATTTCTTCTGCAACATTCATATAGTAAAATACCATCGTGCATTGTGTTAAGGGTTTGTGTTCCTTGCCTCAACACTTGCCGGTGACCTTCTCAGACGTCCATCATCCTCAATCCTCCAGACTGCAGCTCTACACAAGACGTTTGGCCAGAGGAGAACTGGTCGTGCTCAAGGTTTTCTTTCCTTCTCTTTTGCCGATTGGTGAAGTTTGTTTCTTGTCACTCTCACCACTGGTGGAGACTGGCATCAGTGAAGTAGCTCTTAATTTTTTCAGCTTTCTGCTGTGATATTTTCTTTTACACTGAACTGAACTAAACTGAACTTGACCATGACAACTGAACTGAAGCAGCTTCAATTTACTAGAACTACATATATATTAGGCTACTTTGACACAATCTGCATTGTAAAATGCTCTATAGAAATACAGGTAAAGTGAATTGAATTAATGACGTGGATATGTTTTCTTGCCACACTTTGGATTCCTTAATGCCTGGTATACTTCAAATGAAATCAAAGAACGAACTTAAATTGTAATTTTGAACAAAATCCAATACAAACAAAGTTGTTTTTGTTGTTCTTTTTAGTTAATTCTAATCAAAGCTAACTTTTAACGCAGTTTATTTCGCCTCCTAAATACCTTTGAGCTACCACTGCTCTGTGGATTTATACAATCACTTTGTTTCTTCTGGAACTCTGCCTTCTTTGACTTGTGATTTCTCAGTATTAGTTAGTGTGTACCTTGCAACACTTCGCACTGTTGTTACTTTATTCAATTGAAAATAGAATGATACATTTTTTTGTGATCATTTTATTAACGATAGCGTATACTATTGTACTATATACATAGTGTATAGTGTATACAAATAAATAAATCAGTACATATACAAATGTTTCACATAAATAAAAAATCTTATCCATTCTTCATTGCTTTTGTTTGGAGTTCAAGTAATGTCTTTATCCAAGTCAAAAAAAAAATTCAATCTTTGCAAAACATTTAAATTAACATTTAGTCATTTTGCAGATGCTTTGTCCAAAGCACCTATTGAGTAGACATTTAGCAATTAAACAAGGAGAGACAATACACAGAAGAAATGCTATACGAATGAAACTTTTTTTCAGTTTGAAAAACGTTTGTCAGTTTCTGACAGGATCAGGTTTCAAAAGCACGTCAATAATGAAGCACACGTTATCATCAGCTCAAGAAGTTTGTTATTTCAAATAAAGAAACGCGACGAGCGCAAGCAAAAACGCAAAACCGCTCGTGCTTCAGACTGGCTCGTAAAAAACTATGGAGCACAGGGTAAAATCTGCTCTTCTTTTTGGCTTTGTGGCTGTTGATCAACACGACAACAATGTTCATTTGAGCCCAGATCTAACAGGGCTCGTTATTATATGCTATTATATGTAAATATAGTCTCTCGGCTGTGTATGAAAACATGGCGGCTCCTTTGTTTTTATTCTGACTTGTTGCGTGAGCTCATGACGTATCTGTGTAAACCATTAGCGTTCAGCTGTGTGTCTAGGACCCTTTTGGTACTCTTTCTCGTGTTTGGTACCCTTTAGAAAGGGTGCCGAAAAAGTGGTACACTTCGGACCTGTACCATACCAGTCAGTGGAAATGAGCCATTAGTGATGGGTTGCGGCTGGAAGGGCATCCGCTGCGTAAAACATGTGCTGGATAAGTTGGTGGTTCATTCCGCTGTGGCAACCCTAGATAAATACGAAAAGAAAATTAATGAATGAATGAATGAACTATTAGTGCTAGAGTTAGGAGTGGGGTGTTTTTTTAAAAGAGAGAAGAGTGTTTGTCAAGCCAACACACCTGTATGAAGCACACTGAGTGTGTTAAAATAACAAAACAATATGCAGCCAATGTCTGAGAGTAAAACGCCAATGCAGATGAATTAATGTTTGCTTAGGTATTAATGAGTGCTTGCATCATATTCCCCCATATCAAATACAGGGGTATATATGGTTTCCCCCACAGTCCAAAGACATGCGGTATACTGTAGGTGAATTGAATAAACTAAATTGGCCATAGTGTATGTGTGTGTATGAGACCATACTCACACTATGTGCAGTTGCCTTGAACCGGGCCAAAGCACGCTTGTCCCCTCTCCCGTCTCTCCCGACGGCCACACTCACATTACATTCTGGCCTGGGCATGCTTACGTCATCGATGATGCGCTGGTCACTAAGAGCTTTCGCTCAGCACAGTGGAGATTTCTTTAGTTATATCGTTTAAGCCGTTTGATATGCGGTGACACGCTGTCTAATATTTCACCGAACAGATCAGCCATTTTTGATGCTCATAAACAATCATAAAGTCCTCGTGCTGCAGGTATTAGGAGGTTTGCTGAAGGTGCAGCTGTGGTGCAGTGAGGGATTTGCGTCTTTAATAATCTACGACAGTTTGCGTTCATTGAACAGTAAGAATGATTAATTAAAAAATTTATAAAATTAAAAATTATTAATTAAAAGTTACGTCTCGCTTTCAGTTTCGGGCTTAGGCACGCTTGCACTCACACTGTAAGCGTACCGCGTCTGAGCCCAAGTGAACTGTGCTCAGGCCCACCTCTTCCAACCAGGCCAGGGCCGCCCAAGTGAACTGTGCCTGAGCCCGATTCAGAGCGCTCACACTTCTCAAACGATCCGGGAAAGGGGCCTGGGCACAGTTCGAATAGCATAGTGTGAGTAAGCCCCGAGTGTGTATGAATGTTTTCCAGTACCGGGTTGCAGCTGGAAGGGCATTTGCTGTGTAAAACATATGCTTGATAAGTTGGTGGTTCATTCCACTGTGGTGACCCCTGATGAATAAAGGGACTAAGCCGAAGGAATGCTCTTCCAGAACAAAAGCACTATCGCCCTAGCTTACGTAGGACAGGTCTGTGTGAAATATTGCCCTCAAGCGTATGACTTCAGTGTCATAAACGCTTCAAAATGAGTGTTAGCACTACTAGAGAAGCACTTGAGGGTTAGTCATAACTGCCATTCGATTTTTAATTAACAAAATAAACAGGTTGAATATTTGTATAATGAACGCTTTAAAAAGTCAAGCGTGATGCTGCAAAAATGTAAAGTATTTGAAGGAACAGAATAGGATAGAAAAACTACTAACAACATAGTACAACATGTAACATTTAAAGAGCGCCCTCCCACATTTAAGAGGAATAAAACAAAACAATAAAATAAAGTGACATAACTTTCTGGTAGGTTACAACCTTATAAAATGGCTCATGAGTCCCTGTTATTTGGGAACTGAAGAAGTCTAAAGTAACTCGATGTCTAAATAAGGACTCTTCTCACGGTCTCTCAAAACCTCCATTGTGTTTTGCCTGCCTGTTTTAGGAGCTAATTTACAACTGGGTGACATTCATTTAAATTCCCTCCAAATTTGCAAAGCATGCCGACTAATTATGTAGACACAAGAAGCACCTTGATGTTGACATAAAACAAATAAACATTTACGCCACACACTCGAAAAAAGGATGTTGGCTGCTTGTTCAAACTTATTTGAAATGAGCTGAAACAACACACTTATTTTTGGGGACAGCTTAGATGTTTTATGTTCAGTCCACTTAAATTTGTAAAAACTAAGTTCACTTATCCCTTATCCCCTTATCACTTATTATAGTATTATAGTATAGTTTTTACCTTGGATATAGGGTTGCGGCTGAAGGGCTGCGTAAAAAAAACAAATGCTGGATAAGTTGGCGGTTCATTCTGCTGTGGAGACCCCAGATTAATAAAGGGACTAAGCCGAAAAGATTAATGAATGAATAAGTTAACCTAATTCCTTCATGTTGTCCCAACACAAACCCAACATTTCTACAGTGCATAGTGGCAGTGGGGTTATTATAACTTACTTTAAATGATCTATTATTATCTATCTAGACATGCGTTTTTATCTTCCCTTATCATTTTAAATATGATATAAATGCTTAAAAATATCAATCATAGTATGTATGTAACGTAATGTAATGTGTATTTATATAGCACATTTATTGTGAATGGCTATACACCCAAAGCGCTTCACAATCATGATGGGAGTTTCTTCACACCACCACCAGTGTGCAGCATCCACTTGGATGATTCGACGGCAGCCACAGGACAACGGCACCAGTGCGCTCACCACACACAAGCTATAGGTGGAGTGAAGAGACCGTGATAGAGCCAGTTCGGTGGATGGGGATGATTAGGTGGCCATGATGGGAAAGTTACACCCCTACTCTTTACGAGAAGTGTCATGGGATTTTTAATGAACACAGAGAGTCAGGACCATATCTGCCAACACTCCCGTTTTTCTCGGTAGTATCCTGTATTTCAGACCCACTTCCCGGTTTGTCATTTCTCCCGGAAAACTCCTGGAATTTCAACCCCTTCCCCTAGTCCTGAGGTAATTGGTACAATCTGTAACACCCCATTCACACTGGGCTTCTGCGTCAACGCTTGACAGAGGGCGTGTCTAAATTTGGGGCTAACGCGATTGTCATAGCAGTGTCAGCCAATGAAATTAGTTAGCAATCGGCTACTGTCTGAGCTGGTGTAATTGTATACAGCGATCTGATTGGCTGGTGCCTCCGTCAGCACTTGAAAAGTTGAGAAAGTCACAACTTCTGCAACGATCAACGCCACTTTAACTGCAGTTTGGCACTTTCACTTTTTATTCAGGAACATTTCCTGCATGTCCCAAGTGACAAACGAGAGAAACCGCTGGAGAGTGGAGTTTTAATGGAAAGTTTGATACCGCACGGCGTATGGGAGAAAAAAATCCTCTGCATTTCTCGGAAACTTACTTTAAATGATCTATTACTATCTATCTAGTCATGCGTTTTTATCTTCCCTTATCATTTTAAATATGATATAAATGCTTGAAATATCAATCATTTTATTCATTTTTTGGCTGTATTTAGCAAAGCTTTGTTTTCTGAGGATGCAAAACAATGATACCTCATTGGTAACGACTGTTTTCTGAAATGACCTCCATAACCTTCCCATTACTTCCTAGAAAAAAATTGGTTTATTCAAATTAGACACTGAATCCCAATGCTGTGCCCTAATGCTTCAGCACACAAGCGGTTTGTGGAGATCTATTGGTCGATTATGATGAGCAGTTATTATGGAAAGCAGTCATTAAAACATTTATTTCTCTCTGTTTTGACAGCCGAGGTCACCCGTACAGGTGATGTCATCATTTTAAGAAGGATGTTTGTGGATGAGTGCCATTCACATGGTACACAGAGAGTCATGATGCACTGGCTTTTTTGCACATTTACTTGACTTAAAACGCTCTTCGGGTAACACAGTGGCTCAGTGGTTAGCACTATCGCCTCAAAGCAAGAAGGTCGCTGGTTCGAGTCCAGGCTGGGTTAGTTGCCGTTGTTCTCCTCATGTACGTGTGGGTTTTCTCCAGGTGCTCTGGTTTCGCCCACAGTTCAAAGACATGCGGTATACTGTAGGTGAATTGAATAAACTAAATTGGCCGTAGTGTATGTGTGTGTATGAGTGTGTATGGATGTTTCCTAGTACCGGGTTGCAGCTGGAAGGGCATTCGCTATGTAAAACATATGCTTGATAAGTTGGTGGTTCATTCCACTGTGGTGACCTCTGATGAATAAAGAGAATAAGCCACAGGAACGCTCTTCCATAACAAAAACACTATCGCCCTAGCTTACGTAGCACAGGTCTGTGTGAAATATTGCCCTCAAGCGTATGACTTCAGTGTCATAAACGCTTCAAAATGAGTGTTAGCACTACTAGAGAAGCACTTGAGGGTTAGTCATAACTGTCATTCGATTTTTAATGAGCAAAATAAACAGGTTGAATGTTTGTGTGATGAATGCTTTAAATAGTCAAGCGTGATGCTGCAAAAATGTAAAGTATTTGAAGGAAGTGAATGCATTTTACAAGTCAGAATCTCGTAATTACCGTAATTACAACTATTTTTGTTTGATTGACAGGTAACAACAGTGGCCTTGTAACCTATAATGACACCTAGTGGTGTGAATGAATCAACCAACCCAAAAACCAAAACCAAACCAGCATAACAAGCATCATTCAGCTGGGAAAATAAGTATTGAACATGGTATGTTTTGTTTTTACCTTGGAATAATAGTTCTAAAGTAGCATTTAACATGGAATTAAATGAGATTTTGGTAAAAAAAACCCAAACAATACAAATATAAAAATAATACAAAACAAAAACAATATGAAAAAATAGTTATGTGTAATAACAATGGAATTACACAAGGAGAAAGTTCTGAACTACTAAAACAAATTTAATGCTTTTTATAAAAAGCTTTTTTTTTGATGGCTGCTTAAAGACTACTCTTATGTGGAGGATGAAGTCACATGAATTGCTCAGGTGTGAGTTTTTCACAGGCTTCAACAGAGTGTAAAAATCATGATGGTTTTGTGGGTCTTGTTTATCAAATCTGATCTTTAATTTGTATTTTCTATTGGGTTCACTCAGGTGATTGGCTGGGCCATTCTACAGCTTTTCTTTCTCTGAAACCATTTGAGAGTTTCCTTGGCTGTGTTTTGGATCATTGTCTTGCTGAAATGTCCACTGTGGTTATATTTTCATCATCCTGATAATGTAGATGTTGGACTGAAGCAGCTGATATTAATTTACAATGACGAAGGGCAGAGGGTTGCTGTTGCTGTCTGGGCTTTCAACGCCTTTGTACACCTCCCCTTCTTTACGTGTTCAATACTTTTTCCTGTGTCATTTTATTTTATTACACTTCATTTGTAATGTAATTAGTTTAGTTTTCTTTGCATATATAGATTTCTTTGGTTGTTACCAACATCCCTTGACAATTTCAAGTCAACGGCACCTTTATAAATATGTTTTCTGAGAAAAATGGTGTTCAATACGTATTTTCCCCACTGCAATTTAAAATAAAATTGAACATTCATGATTTTATTTTCCAAAATAGCAGTTTATTTCTTGAGTTGAAGTCAAATACAAAAGTGCAAAACTTAATATACATTAAAAAATGTTATGCTGTCACTGCGCTTGATCCCTGTGTTGGCGTAACTGTGTGTTCATGTAAAAACAAAGCACACTTCACTGATTCTGTAAAATCATTATCACCCACCATTGAAATGCAGAAGTGGCCTGTTGCATTTCTCCTTGCACGGATCAGTTCACACACGCACTCCCAATGGACTGGTTAATCATTCTGGCCTGTGAGCAACATGAATCTCTATCTGCTTCAAGAATCAAGCCAGAATGAGGTGTGAAGTTCTTCAAATGGATGATACTGTTAAACCACTGCATAATGGATTTTCGCTTGCGCTAAACATGCAGTATATGAGTCTTTCTTTTAGCTAATGGCACAATATGTAGCTCTAAATGATGACATTTAAAACTTGACAACAACAAGTCTTCAAAAACAGTCTGATATTTGAAAGAAGTGCTGCATTTTCTATTTTTTTTGTATAATGCCTTTAATTGCTTACTCTACACTCTACTACATTACATTTGATACATGAATGACTCTCCTCAACAACAGCATTAAATCATTATGGAACTTCAGATTTTAGTGATCGCTTTTACAAATGTACCATTGTTTTAATAGGCTTCGGCTGAATGGGTTGCGGTAATGTCACATTGATCCTCAGATGAGCACTTTCTGTATCAGAATGTAATTCTATTTAAAATAAAACAATACAGATCACCCAGAACGAATTTGAACAGTGTCCTGTCTGGCTAAAATACCTGGCTCCTCTAGATTTTGCACCATTTGATCATTTGTGCATTAAATTCAAGGATCACAGAAATGCTCAATTCTGTAGGCACAGCTCAACACAAATCATGAAAATTAAGCTTTACAGTCAATACAAATTCAGGGATAAATCGGAGAATGTGACATTTATCATAGGGCCACATGGTTTCTGCAGGTTTCAAGTCACATTTAATGGCCCGTTGTGGTATGGTACGGTACACTTTTATGGCCTTTTTCACTGTTAAAGTGTACCAAAAAGCGAACCGTACCATTTTTTGGGTAGCCTTTGCAATGGGTACCTAGCATGACAAAAGGGTACCAAAACTTGGAATTAGGTGTGCAGCTGATTGCAATTGGTTTACAGAGATACGTCACTCACTCGTGGACAAGCAGGAAAATAAAAACAAAGGAACCGCAATTTAAAAACACAGCCGAGACATTACATCGTTATAATATATACATGTAATAACAAGCTATGGTGGACTCAAGCTTAAACAAATCTTGTCGTCGTCTTGATGAACAGCCTCTAAGCCAAGAAGAACAAAATCTGCTGTGTCCTGTTGTAGTTTTACGAGGTTGTCTAAAAGTGCAAGCGGTTTCACTTTCTCCAAAGAGCTCGCCGCGCGTCTATATTTGAAATAACAAACTTCTTGAGCTCATATTAATAACGGTAAAACAAAGGAGCAACTGATTCTTTCAGCAACCTAAAATGTGAACAAACTGCCATGTTTAACTATTATCATCACCTTTTGGACTATTTGAACTCGGGAATGACGGAATTACTTTCTAACAAGAGGTTACATGTGTTGGTGAAGATTAAAGATACAGACTAGAGGTTTGGTCTGACTGTGGGCTATATTGTATGTTGTTTTTGAACTCAGATAAGGACTAAATGTATGCTGTGTGTAGTTTTACTGTAATTGGTAACATATCAGAGATTGTAAGGGTCTGTATGTGTTCATATATGTTGCATTTATTTATTTATTTCATATAATTGCAGACATTGCAGTAGGGTATTTCGCCCTATCATTGATCTGCAGTTATAATCAAATCCTGTTCATAGAAAGGTTAGTAATAAACATTTATACACTAGTATTTCTGCGTATAAAGCATCTGTTTTGTTTGAAGTGCTTCTCATATTTTATGTGAATGACCCGTACAGCTTAACTTTGACATTTCCTCGAGTGAGAATGACGTCGTCTGAAACTTTCTGTCATTGGTACCCTTTTGGCATGATTAAGGTGACCCATACTGACCCGTATCGTACCACTCAGTGGAAATAAGCCAGACTTTTTAGGCCCTTGTAGCACCATTATGAATGAAATGTTTAGACTTTAAATACAGGGTTAACAGTAAGGATTTTTTTCTAATGGCCTGGTACTATCATGAGGCATACTATAATTGTTTTTAGTTTTTAGTTAGGGATTTTGCTGCAAAAATGTCAAACAGTTGTTGTGAATTGTATATCTTTGCAACAAAACTTAAAAATAAAAAATAAGGTTTTATTGACATGTATTATTGGTGATTAGATGGATGTCAGGCAGATTAAGTAGCTTTACTTGGACAAAGCACAATTAAGACCTGTTTAAACTGACTTAAGACCTACAACACAATATTTCAGTGAATTTAAAGACTGAATTTAAGACACACCAAGCTAGCCAAACAACCAGAACCAATGAAACCCAACTGTGTTGTTGCCTCACGTTGGATTGTGTTCAGACCAGTAATCTTTACGTGAACACACTAAATGGCCAAAAGCCAACTGAACCTGTACAAGAAGACATCTCTGTTTTCTCATTCCGCGAAGGAAATCGGCTTGGTCTGCGCAAGTCCTTATAATAAGAATTAAAATAATGTTAACAATAACAGCATTTATTTAAAAATAAATATCTATTATATAATTATAAATAAGTGTGTGGATGTTTCCCAGAGATGGGTTGCGGCTGGAAGGGCATCCGCTGTGTAAAATCGTGCTGGATAAGTTGGCGGTTCATTCCGCTGTGGCGACCCCAGATTAATAAAGGGACTAAGCCGACAAGAAAATGAATGAATAAATGAATAATTATAAATATAAAATATAGCATATATTTATATATATATATACTTACTGAATATTACTAAATATAGTAATATATATATAAATAATAAATATATTACTATATGGAATAAAATTTTAGGTGGTGTAAAACATTTAAATTGGAGGGTTTGCGGTTGTTGGAGTGTGCATGAGTGTGCCAGTGTATGGCTGAGCTTTTTGTGGTGTAAAAATGGTTTTATAGCTATACCTAACACAACTGTTCTACCCTAAATTTGTACAGCCTTCATGAAAATAGAAAATGGTTAACATTTTAGTTACCATTTTAGAAAAAGGAATCAATCTTCAAGATAAAAAAAGTCTTAATTTATGTAATTTATGTTGTTTTTCTGCTGTTAAAATGGCTCACGGGTCATTTTTGACTCGGTAGTCAACAAAATGCTTTAAATGTTCTTCACACAAAGAAAACAGGTTTATTTTAAGAACTAGTGAAAGTATCTTAGAGAACCAAAACAGTTTTTTCTATGCCATCGCCCTTTGTGTTCAAGAGTGTGTTGTAAGCATCTTTCAGTGTACATCAAAGGTGTACTCGATTGCAACATCTCATATTGCACAACATGTGGTTTAAACCATCATCTGCAGGTCAGCAGTCTGGTTTGTTTACGTGACTAAAGGATGTGGCCCACTGTAGCAGTTGAACTTATGCTTTTAACATCGCCCGCCAATGCTTTTTGATCAGATGTGTCGGTTGACTGTTTATTATTAACGTACGATACAATCCGCCTCTTATGAGCTCAACCTGACAAACCAAAGAGATTTAAACTCTACTCCCATCTTGTCCCTGTTAGAAAGCTGTCATGTAGTCAAAACCAAGTCAAGTATGCCCTGCTGATTCCAGTTCAGCCTTCGAACACAAAAACAGAGCAGATGGCAGAGAGCAGAGGAAGTGACACAAAGACTTCTGATGAGCCAGAATGTTTCGCCGTCACTCAACACTCTCATGCGTGGCTTTTATGAATGGATCGGGGGCACACATTCAGTAACATCTTTACAGTTCGAGCTCCTTTTCCGATAGGAGTGGATGTCGACTAAATGCGTTTGATTGGATAAAGCTATCAGCAGCCAGTCGCTTCATTCAGTGTGTGTCTTTTGCTCATCAGGGCTCAATGTTCGATACGTTTGTTGGCGCTCTGCACCTTTTGGCCAGATGAATGCTGGAGGTTGCAGTTGCAGCTCGGCTTATCATGCAGAATAAGACTCTAATCAGTTTAATCGCTCCTCTGTCTTTAATCTGTCAGTCTTTTCGTTCCCCTTTTTTCATCCATCTGCACTTCCGTCCTTTCCTCTTTGCAAAAGAGCGATGAGATAATCTTCCAGTAAGTAAATGCGATCACTCTTCATTTAGTTTGCTCATCTCCAAAAAGCCATGATTCAGTAGAATGCAAGAGGCGGAAAGGTCTGTGAGAAGACGAATTTAATGCATTAATAATGCATGTGGGTCAAAGACAAGTTGTCACAACTTGTGTCAAGTTTAATGTGCAAAAGTGGAAAAGCATAATAAATGCTTTCGCTGCAAAAAATAAATGCTTTTCTTAGTAGAGATGTTGTCTATATACACTTACCGGCCACTTTATTAGGTACACCTTACTAGTACCGGGTTGGCCCCCCTTTTGACTTTAAAACTTCCTTAATCCTTCATGGCATAGATTCAACAAGGTACTGGAAACATTACTAAGAGATTTTGGTCCATATTGACATTATAGCATCACGCAGTTGCTGCGGATTTGTCAGCTGCACATCCATGATGCTAACCGTTCCACCATATCCCAAAGGAGCTCTATTGGATTGAGAACGGTGACTGTAAAGACCATTTGAGTACAGTGAACTCATTGTCATGTTTAACAAACCAGTCTGAGATGATTGGCGCTTTATGACAAGGCGCGTTATCCTACTGGAAGTAGCCATCAGAAGATGGGTACACTGTGGTCATAAAGGGATGGACATGGTCAGCAACAATACTAAGGTAGGCTGTGGTGTTGACACAATGCTCAATTGGTACTAATAAGCCCAAAGTGTGCCAAGAAAATATCCCCCACACCATTAAACCACCAGCAGCAGCCTGAACCGTTGATACAAGGCAGGATGGATCCATATTTCATGTTGTTGCCGCCTAATTCTGACCTTACCTCCCAACTGTGGAAGCAGAAATTGAGTATTTTGAGAAATTTCAGTATTTTCTGAAATACTCAGTCCAGCTCGTCTGGCACCAACAACCATGTTCCATGTCACATAAATCACCTTTAATTATTAACATTATCAAATGAAATGAGTGTAGTAACTCAACATTTACTGAAAGTTAATTCTACTCATTTGAAAAGAGTTTTGAACTCAGTGTTGAAGGTAATGAGTTAAATAAATACCTCAGTACTTCAGCTTAAATGAAGTAAGTTCACAGTACTCGTATAGATTAGTTTTTTTAACTCAAATGGTTTGTAGCAATTAGTTTCTTTAAACGGTTTGAGTAGCCTTAACTTATTGGGTTTTATAGTACTCAGTTGGTTTGAGCTCTCTTCTTTTATCGGGTTTTACTGTTCTTAAATTGCTTCGGTTACATAAAATGGATTAAGTTTACAGTACTCATTAGGATTAGTTTTTGAACTTAAATAGTTTGTTGCAATCGGTTTCCTTAAATGGTTTTAAGTTACCTTCATGTAATGGGTTTTACAGTGTATGAATTACTTTATTTATGTAAAATGCAAGCTCAGTAATCAATCAAAAAGCTCATTTTCAAATGAGTAGAATTAGAATTATGGCAAGCTGAATGCATTCTGTTCTGTACAGGAGACACAGCAAAGAGGAGATTGATTGACAATGGTCTACAGCCAATCAGGACACAGAACACAATGTCCTGTTAAAAAAAAGCATGTTAAATTGCACTAAAACAATCCACGAAACTATGAGGTCACGAAAGGTGGCCGCGTTATAGCAAGGGACCACTGTACATGTATTGAAATTGAAAGGGGTTTTGATTTGCTTGTGCAAGCAACCAAAAATCATGCTATCTAAATGCACATTACATTAACCTTTAAAAAAGTACATTTTCTTAAAGATTTCATGTCATTCAATGTATTCAGGATTAGTAAAATGTACATTTTTACATAAAAAAGGTGTATATTTTTTCTAAACTACATGAAAGCAACAATAATGAAAGTACTATTTCAAAAACTTGACACATACAAGTGACCTTTTGGACACTTCTATTTTTCAATTGGCATACAATGGTTTTAATGTCAGGTTGTACATGGTCAATGATTGTTTTTGGCTTTTTTTAGTAGCATCCATTTCTACTGTAGGTGCACAGGTACCACAGCCTCTTTAAACCATAGTTTAGACTACAATAGCAAAGCACTCTCCGCCGGCGAGCTACAAAACCACCGCTACCCTCAGTGATCTTGAGCAACGTGAGGTCGCTGATGCCTAAGATGGATGAACTCGGCATTATCACAAAGACTTGCTTTGAATATCGGGAGTCAAATATTATGGTGCTTACAGAAAGCTGGCTTCATGAGGGAATTCCAGACTCAATACTGGAACTAGATGGACATACATTGGTGCACCCAGACTGCTCCAGCGAGTCCGGTAAAAAGCGTGGAGGAGGAATTTGTATGCACATATGTCACGGTTGGAGTAAGCAACACACAGTAAGACACAAGCTATGCACCCCTGATATTGAACTGCTCTGTGTGACACTTAGACCTCACTATTTATCGAGAAAGTTTGGCTGTGTTATTATGTGTGCAGTGTATATTCTACCTAACGGTAATGCAGGTAAAGCTGCCGCATGCATTGCTGAGTGTGCACATGAGCAGCTTCAGCGTTTACCTGGAGCGCCTATTTTCTTTCTGGGAGACTTTAATCATTGCAAACTAGAAACTGTTAGCGGGCTTTGAGCAATATGTGCGATGTGACACCAGGAAGACAAAAGTTTTAAACAAATGTTACGGCAATGTCAAAAATACATATGTAGTGAAGTCAAAACCTCCTCTTTCTAGCTCAGATCATAATGTTGTACATCTGATTCCATCCTACAGATAAGTTTTTAAGACATGTAGACCAGAGTACAAAACTGTCAATATATGGACAGAAGATTCTATGGAAGCATTTAAGGGCTGTTTTTCATGCACAGATTGGTCCACTGCCACTGACACAATAAGTGATTACTGTATATTACCTTTTGTGTGGATAATGTGGTGGAAAAAAAGGACGTTGTGGTTTACCCCAACAACAAGCCCTATAAAGGATAATAAAAAGTGTATAAATAAAAAAAAGCTGGCATTTAGAAACAGGGATAAGGTTGGATTGTCAGTAGCACAGAAAGAATTAAATTATCATTTAAAAAAAAAGCAAATGAACAACCCAGGCAAGCTATGGAACATAGTTTTTATACTTCTAATACAAGAAAACTTTGGGAAACAATGAAATTGGTCACTTATATGAATCCTGCTAGTAAACATATTACAACATTGGATAGTTTACAAAGAGCAAATGAGTTAAACAACTTTTATTTGAGATTTGAGACACAAAATGATTTAGAAAAAATGTGATAGCATGTTACAATCATTACCTGATACTAAAGTATCAGGTAATGATTGTGGGTAATAGGTAGAAGTAGACACATGTGATGTGAAGCACCTTTTCAGGCACTTGCGCACCAATAATGGCTCGTTTCCACTGACTGGTACGGTACGGGTCGGTATGGTACCTTTTGACAGTGGAAAAGGCCATAAAAGCGTACTGAACCGAACCGTACCGTACCACTTTTTCGGCACCCTTTCGAAAGGGTACCAAACACGAGAAAGGGCACCAAAAGGGTCCCAAAGGCGGAGCTAGACGCGCAACTGAACGATATTGGTTTACAGGGATGCGTCACGAGCTCACGCAACAAGCCAAAATGAAAACAAAGGAGATGCCATGTTTTCATACACAGCTGAGAGACTATATATCCATATAATAACAAGCCCTGTTCGATCTGGGCTCAAATGAACCTTGTCGTCGTCTTGATGAACAGCCACAAAGGTAAAAAAAAAGCTGATTTTACCCTGTGCCCCGTAGTTTTTTACGAGCTAGTCTGAAGCGCGAGCGGTTTTGCTTTTTTGCTTGCGCGATCTGCATGGTCAGAAATAACAAACTTCTTGAGCTTATGATAATAACGTGCGGTTGATTATTGACATGCTTTTGATACCCGATCCTGTCAGAAACTGACAAACGCGAGAGTGACGTGCGAAAACACAAAAGGAGAAAACACAAAAGGAGAAAACCAGGCACGTGCAGAGGTGGGGGCTTTGGGTGCTTGAGCCCCTGCCCTATTTTCTCCTGGAGAGAAAGTGCCCTTTTTTCCTGGGGATAATAATAATTTTTTAAAATACTACTAATAATATAATATATGTATAAGTTAATGCGTGTTCTATTTAAGCCAAGTATTTAAGTTCTTTCCCTGTCAAACAATTAAAAAAACGAAAGGTTAAAGTATATCTTGGTTTTAGTCTAGCCGGTTTAAGCGAGCCTCGAACCGGCGATTTGGAAAGAAAAGCCACATGCAAGGCGAATGCTCTAACGAAGACTCTATTTACATTGTTACTCTCACCTCAAAAGTAAGGTGTCAACAGTGAAGTAACGTCTATCAGCGCCTATGCCAACTTCTGCATCTGCATGGCACACGGACTGCATCTGGGCCATAGCTTTACAGTCTGACCCATATACACACTGCAGACTGAGTGTGTGTAAAACATATATTACTAGCTGACCTCCTTTATGGCAGCACGATATGATCGACAGAACCGCCGATGTAAGTTTACCCGTCATTCATCTATAGTGTGTGGGGACGAGTAACGGTTAACAAAAGACTACCTGAGGCTCAAATTTAACGTCACCTATTTATCCAAAAGTTCAAAAGCAAATAGGCTATTTTGTCTTGCTGACATCCTCCTGATTAACAAGTTAGCTAAAGTTTAGCCAGGGCAATATTATAGGCATACAGGCTAATGTAATGGAGAAACGACAGCTGGATAGTGAAAATATATTGCCCTCTTGTTTTTGCAGTCACACAGAACATATAATGTCAATTGAAGCTATAAAACATGTACATATAGGCTAGCTATGGAAATCAGTGGCTATTAGTGTGTCCTATATTCTTCAAAATATTTTATTTTGTTCAACAGAAAAACTAAAAAAAAACTCAAACAAAAATAATAGATCGAAAAGGGATAGTTCACCCAAAAATTTAAATTTACTCACCCTCAAGTGGCCCCACTTTGTTTCTTTATTTTGTTGAACACTAACAAAAGATTAAAAAATATATTTTAAAGAAAGCTATAAACTTGAAATCATTGACTTCCAGAGTAGGAAAAACAAACGCCATGAAAGTCAATGGTTACAGGTTTCCTGCTTTCTTCAAAATATTATTTTGTGTGTTCAACAGAAGAAAAAAAAAGTCAAATGGGTATAGAACAAGTAAAAGGCGAGTAAATTATGACAGAATTTTCAGTTTTGAATTAACTAATCCTTTTAAGGGTAAGTATATGGTGAATTTAGGGTGAAATCTCCTTAATAATATCATTATATTTTATTTGTTAAAGTACAATTATTACTATTATTTAATAAAAAGTGCCCCTTTTTCCATTTGAGCCCCTGCCCTTTAAAAGGTCTCTGCACGTCCCTGATCATCACCTTTTGGACTATTATGAACTCAGAATGATGGAATTACTTTCTAACAAGAGGCTACACGTGCTGGTGAAGATTACAGACACGTTTAATCATGAGAGGTCTGCACTGACTGGGCTCTATTTCCTGCTGTTTTGAACCTAAATAAGGACTAAATGTATGCCGTTTGTAGTTTTTCTGTAAGTGGTAACATATTGGAGACTGTAATGGTCTGTATGTGTTTATATATGTTGCATTTATTTATTTATTTTATATAATTGCAGACGTTACAGTAGGCTATTTCGCACTGTCATTGATCTGCAGTTTTAATCAACTCATGTTCATAGAAAAGTTAGTAATAAACATTTATACAGAAGTATTTATGCGTGTAAAGCATCTGTTTTTTGAGAAGTACTTCTCAAATGATATGTGAGCGACCCGTGCAGCTTTACTTTAGACATTTTCTCGAGCTAAATTAACGTTGACTGCAACTTTCTATCATACACCATGCCCACCAAAAGAGTACCATTGGTACCCTTTAAGCAGTTGAAACGCAAGCCTGATAAAGGTGACCCGTACCGACCTGTACCGTACTGTACCAGTCAGTGGAAACGAGCCATAAGGCTACTGGACCAGATGGGTTACCATCGTTTTTGTTGAAAAACTGTGCTGAAGAGCTTGTAGCATGGTGTCCTTTATTTCAGCGATCTTTGAGTAACCACAATGTGCCAACTCTGTGGAAAAAGTCTTATATAACACCAATTCCTAAAAAACCTGGTGCTAGAGCTAATAATGACCTTGTTCCTGTGGCCTTAACTTCAAATGTTATGAAGTGTTTTGAGAAATTTGTAACCTCATTGCTGGAAAAAGAGGTAGAGCCACTGTTAGAGGCATGTCAGTTTGCCTATAGGCAGAATAGGAGCACTGAAGATGCCGCCTTTAGCATTGCTCATCTTGTGTCCAAGCATCTTGAGAATATTGAAGCTTATGCTCGTATTTTATTTGTTGATTTTAGTTCAGCTTTTTATACAGTGTAGACACATCTGCTTTTAAAAAAGTTGCATAACATGGGTGTCAGTACTTTTTTGATTAAACAAAATCAAAAACAGTGCATTTTGGGTTTTACTCCTTTTTAAGTAACAGAGTTCAGCAGGTCAGGGTCAATGGGATAATCTCTGAGGTTAGATATAGTAATACAGGAGTGCCACAAGGGTGTGTTTCATCGCCTGTGCTTTTTGCTTTGCTTTGTACACGAACGATTGCAGGAGCACACATTTTAATAATTATATTGTGAAATATGCTGATGATACTGCCATTTTAAGTCTTTTACTCAAAGACATGGACTTATCGTCTTA
>CAIGQZ010000692.1:1844132-1879577 GCA_903798205.1 Danio tinwini
TGTAAAGTTGTATTGCGAGTTGAGAACATTAATTATGAAGTAGAAACAATTTAGCTTTGTAGCCAGCTGAAAATTAATCTGGTAATTTTCCAACCTGACCAGTTAAGACCAGGCTGGAAATGGCTGGAAACCAGCCTGAAAATGGCCAAAACGCCTCCAAAACCAGGCTGATTGACCAGCTAAAACCAGCCGACCAGCTTAAGTTGTTTTAAGCTGTTTTTTTCAGCAGGGAGTATTTAAATGAACCGTTATCATCTGCGTTCATACATACATAATTTTGCATACATAATACATGCATTATTCTTTACACAATTTGCGTTCATACACACATTTGAATAATTTGTAATTATTCGTCTAACGTATCTTATGTTTATGTTGCACTGAAAGCCACGCACAACTCTAACCGCGTGAGATGTTTTCTACTCAGTGCGTCTGGAAGGCACGACCGCATCTCTGTGCTTGCGCATGCATATTGGCATATATTCTAATATTTGAAATAACAAACTTGCGCGCAGAAAAGACGCGATATGTGAAAGGCCCGCTGCTATAGTTAATCCAATGTGTGTGCGTATTAGCCTTGGTGTAGCTATAAGCTCTGAACTTTAAACTAGCGCACATGTGGCATAACTTTGTTTAGTTACAGCAGTTTCGTTTCATGCAACAGAAACGCGGTGTTGAGAAGCCTTTAAGCTTAAGTATCCAAATGATTTTAGCAAGTCAGGTGACTCATGCTCTGCGCACCCTTCAACTGCAGCTTGTGCTGTATTGAACAGACGCACGTTACTTCATAACTATATCGGCTATTTTTCGACTGAGCTAAATTTATTTTTGATGTCTTGGTCACACTATTTGGAAATTGCCGCCAAATTGAGCTCTGACATGCATACATGTGCATTCATATAGACATTCATTCATTCATTTTATTTTCGGCTTAGTCCCTTTATTAATCAGGAGTCGCCACAACGGAATGAACCGCCAACTTATCCAGCATGTTTTATGCAGCGGATGCCCTTACAGCTACAACCCATCACTGGGAAACACCCATACACACTCATTCACTGTGGACAATTTAGCTTACCCAATTCATCTACAGCGCATGTCTTTAGACTTGTGGGGGAAACCAGAGCACCCAGAGGAAACCCACGTGAACACGGGAGAACACGCAAACTCCACACAGAAATGCCAACTGAACTAGCCGGGACTTGAACCAGCAACCTTCTTGCTGTGAGGCGATCGTGCTACCCACTGCGCCACCGTGACGCCTCTCATATAGACATATATATATAAAAAAAACGTATTGGTCAATCCTCAGTAAAAACATTTAAACTGAAAGCTTAATTGTAACTAAGACAGGAGAGCTGACTTGAAAACAAAACATCAGGTTCTCACAGGCATTCATTTGCATAATATATATAGCCGGACAAGTTCACAGAAACATTGTATACTAATAATGTTCACACCTTGATCATATATTTAGGTGGGTTCCTCATTTGGTCTGTACACAGTTCATATAATAAATCCATCTGTAGAAGGTTTTATTTCTTTGGTGTCCTCAACTCTCCATGTCCAGCAGATTGATGGGGGTCAGTGAAGTGTCTGGACGTCTGCTCTCAGGCCGTCACTGATAATGACTTTAGCCACACAATCTAGTGTTGCAAGATGATGTATTTTTGTAGACCAAAACCTAAAAATGCTAACATCTTAAGACTTACTGTGTTTCCATCCTCCTGAAAACAACTGGTCTTTGGTCTGTAGTTAGAAGATCTCCAGCTAGAACAAACTAATGGTTTTAGTTCATTTGTAATCCCATAATTGTGATTTTGTTTTTTAGAATTGTTCATTTTTTTATCCAACAATTTTTAACTCTGTGTAAATACATATAATTTTTCTTTTTTAAATATTTCCTAAATGATGTTTAACAGAGCAAGACATTTTTCACAGGATATCCCATGTATTTTTTCTTCTTCTGGAAAAGGTTTTATTTATTGCGACTAAAATAAAAGCAGTTTTTCACTGTTTTCCAACTTTTTTATTTACTGTGAATATTATTAGCCCCTTTAAGCATTTTTTGACTGTCTACAGAATAAACCATCGTTATCGAATGATTTGCCTTACCTTTATGTACTGTTGGGAACGTTTCATCCACTCTGGGATGACTCTGAGTCCTAATTTGGCCATAGCTTTTTCTGTGTTTCAGCTAACAGAAAGATTTTTGGTGACAAATCTTATTTTGACACATATTTTGAGAAAATGCTTAGAATTTTTTAAAGAACTCAACAATACACTCTGGGCAAATTTACTACGCTTCTGTTATTTTAGGGATAAAAACATCCACTGAATTGCTGTAAAACTGCATCAGATCATTGGCGCCGGTGGTGTAGTGGTTAGTGCGCCGACACATGCACTCAGGTGCTCACGGCGACCCGAGTTTGATTCCCGCCTTGCATTCCTATGCCAATCCTTCCCCTCTCTCTGCTCCCCATGCTTTCTTGTCAATACTCTCTACTATCCTATACAATAAAGGTAAAAAACCCTAAAAAAAAGATTAGAATCAATCAGATCAATATTTTTTTTTTTTTTTGTTTGCATAAATCTGTTAATCAACCTCAGTCCTGATCAAAACTACTAAATTGCTTAGAAAATGACATGATTTTAACTCTTAATTTGCAAAATTCATGAATGATGTCACTGATTTGGTGAAAAAAAAAAACTAAATGACGTATTTTCAATGTAAAAAGTAATTGTGGACTGGATTTTTTTTAACCTTTTCTCACAGTTGGACATGTGAATGATTAGTAACAACATTGGCTTTGATGCATTGTTAGATTTTCATTTTTTTCTCCCTAATTTACTGTTAGTGGCTGTTTTTGCCTCATTGACTTCCATTATAATCATGTTTTTTTTATTGCATAACCATGACACTATATAATCATGCATTTTTAATTGTTGGTGGTTTTCCTATTGGAAGAGGTACATTTTTTACTGTTGATCATCAGTTGGTATAATTAACCCTTTAAATAGACCTGTGCAAAAAATAAGCTTAGTTTCTGGTTTTCTTTTTATATGGAGTATAACAGAAAATTAAAATGTGTGTATGTGTGTGTTTGTGAGTGTGAGAGTAACCTTTGTGCACTTGACACGTCGATGTGTCTGAGAAAATGAAAATATGCATCTCAGCTCTAGGCCTGTCACAATAATCAATATATCGACTTATCGCACAACACATGGACATCAATTCAATTATTTTTAGTGATGCAATATATATCGCCCATACATAAAAACAGTTCTAGCAACATTTTAACTGATTGTCCAACATCTCTACCTCTTCTTTAGGTGTCAGTACAGTTAAAAACACTATGGTATTTACTATCAATTACTATAGTATATTTTCATGTGGATGTCTGACAACTGAAAATAGATCTGGTAGCAGATATATTACTTTTCACCCTGCACTTTTTTGTTAACACTAATTATTATTCATTTAGGATATGCGTTTTCACATTCTGATTCCAATGTCTAATTAATTAATTGTTAAAATGACTATAATTAAATTAAATATTCTTAAGAATAAAATATTGTGTGTTTTTTGAAAGAGTACTTGCATTGTGATATTATATTGTCATTCTGGCATTATATAATGAGTGGCATAAAAAGGTCTTAAAATGACAATAATATTGTTTATCGCAATATATTTTGGTGCAATATATCGTACAACAAAAAATAGATATCGTGACAGGCCTACTCAGCTCTCAAAACTACATGTAAATAAAAACCAGCCTGATCTCACAAGGAAACGTAAGTATTTAACGTTTTGTCAGTTTAGTGGCTAATTAGAATTCAGTCGTATGAAAATGTACGATTTTAAAAAGGAGGTGTGGCACCTAACCCCACCCCTAACCCTAACCGTCATTGGGTGATGAGCAAATCGTACTAATTTGTACGAATTATATCGTACAAATTTATACGAATTAGCCACTAATTCAAAAAGTTACAAATTGCCATGAGATTGCGTTGATAAAAAAAAAAGTAAATAAAAACAAAGACTGTGTATTTATGCACCATTAAGTGTGGTTATAATAGAGTTCAATGAGGCAAAAACAGCCACCAACAGTAAATTAGGGAGAAAAAATGAAAATCTAACAATGCATCAAAGCCAATGTTGTCCAAGACTGTATTAAAAGGTAAAAAAAAAAAGTCCAGTCCACAACTACTTTTTAGTAGTAAATACGTCTATTTTTTTCACAAAATCATTGACATCATTTGTGAACTTGGCAATTAAAGAGTTAAAATCCTGTAATTTTTAAAAACCTTTAGTAGTTTTGATCAGGATTGAGGTTGATTAACAGATTTAGGCAAAAAAATAAATAAATTTGAACAAACATTATCTGATGCATTTTTACAGCAGTTTAATTTAGTGGATGTTATCATCCCTAACATAACAAAAGGGTAGTAAATTTGAACAGTGCACAAGGTCTAATTACCCTAACTTGCCTAATTACCTAGTTAAGCTTTTAAATGACACTTTGAGCAGAATACAGAATACTATCTTAGGAAATATCTAGTAAAATATTAATTACTGTCGTCATAGCAAAGATAAAAGAAATCAGCTATTAGAAATTAATTAAAATTAAAACTATTTTTAGAAATGTGTCTAAAAAAAATCTACTTTCTGTTAAACAGTAATTGGGGGGGGGATATGCAGGGAGGCTAATAATTTTGACTTTAACTGTTTATATCACAGTTCTGAGAAGAAAAAAAAAAGTTAATTATGAAATAAATTTAGCAAGTCGGTTGTTGTTTTCTCAGAATGAAGCTCGACAGGCTTATCGTCAGTCATCAAATCTGTTGTATAAGACTGAAGGGCTTAATTCTGCAAAAACATGTTTTTACCCAGCTACAGTGCTCAGTAAAATGGGCCATTTAAAAAATTTACATTTTTACCCATTTCTTAGTGAATATAGGCAGTGTATTTTGGTGCATCTAAACAAAACCTATTTATTAAACAGATATATTTATTAAAATAATATTTTAGTTACCAAACATATTTAGAAATAGAAATATAATACAATTAAATTCAAGCAAAAGATTGCAAAAGAAATTACAACCTACAAAATTTTTAACAAAAACGTTTTTGTTTTTTTTTGCTTCTCTTGATTTTTCCTTTTTAAATTTGTATTTAATATTTTTTCTATAACATATAAATTTGGGTGTACTAGTTTTTGGACCGTTATCATAAGTTATTTTGTTAGATAAGCTCCAGATTTATGTAGCTTCAGTACTGACTAATCTACAATGTATATGCACAAATATAATATTGTATAGCTTCCTATTAAAAATATGAATTTAAAAGAGAGATTTGTGAGGTGTGTACTTGTATATGCTGGGCACTGTACTTGCCACAAAATGTAAAACTTAGACACAAATCATTGTTCTGAGTCATGATAGCTTATTCATTTTTATATGCTTTAACCAAACAGGTAAGCTAATCTACACATGAGTCACTTGCATTAAACTCATCCAATCATCTAGTCACTTTTACAGTTGAGTTGTATGTTATTGCACTCTTGCAATTTATTCAGATGGGGTATATGCACAGCTAGTGTTTATCAGCCAATGGTAAGCTTTCGGTGAAAGCGTAATGTGACTATTTTCAATTTCATAAGGTTCTTTTTAGAGCATTGTAATGTAATGTACATTCAGTTAAATAGACTTTAGCATTCATTTAGTTGTTCAAGCATAAAACGAGAAGGTGGCGAGTGCAGAAACTCCATTGAAAATACTGGGGTAAAATTAACTGTTTAAACATGTTTTAAAGACATGGCATGGGAAAATGGACTTTAAAGCAGTGCTTATTGTCTGGTCTGAGACCAACTTTATATCGTACTGTATATCTATCAGGCAGTGAAGATCACTGATTTTTAAAGAAATCAAACCTTAAACATGGCAAGTTTATAATGGAAAGACAGTTCACCGGAAGCAAAGTTTTTTAAATAAAAACTGAAAGAGTTGTCAGAAGCTTTACGGTTGCTGATGTTGAAGTCTTGTTAACATGGTGTAGTTAATTTATAGCCTACGTTTTGTTTTTAGGCATCAGTATTTACAGTATACAAGTTGCTTTTGGTTTCTATACTCTCAGAAAAAATGGTACAATGTTGTGCCAAAGAAGGTACAAATCCTTGTCACTAGGGCAATACCTTTTTATGGAACAGAATTGTACCTTAAGACAAAGAAACTAATTTGTACCATTGCAGATTGTACCTTTAAGGACATGATTTGTACCATAGGAAACCAAAATACCTTTGGTTTTTAAAACCTGCAGATACAATATTGTACCTTCGTCAAAGGTACAAATCTGATCCTTAATGGTATCACACTCTCAGAAATAAAGATACTGGAGCTGTCACTGGGGCAGTACCTTTCCAAAAGGTACATATTTATACCTGAAGGGTCCATAATTGTACCTCAAAGATACGTTTTAGGTACATTTGGGTACTAATATGCACCTTTTAGGTACCACTGCGTGACTCTTTGGGATCTTTTGGAAAGCTACTGCCCCTGTGACAGCTCCTGTACCTTTATTTCTGAGAGTGCACTACAGTGACAAAACACTTTGTACCTTAACAGTGTCAAATGTGTTCCTTTAAGAACTATTTAAAGGGCCATGAAACCCCCTGTCTCAGCAGGGTGTTTTCACACCTCTAGTTTGGAAAAAGTCAGGAAAAGTGGGCGTGCCCAGCCCCGTTTAGGTGGGAGTGTCGGGGGAGGGAAAGAGGGAAGGATTTGCAAATATGGGAGCTTCCGTTTGGGCATGCGCAAGGCAAAACAAACACAGACGCAGGGGAGAAAGACCGTGACTGTGTTTAGGCAAATTATTAATTTGTCGACTTTAACTGCAGTTTGGCACTCTCACTTTTTATTCAGGAACATTTCCTGCATGTTGCCTGTGACAAACGAGATATTGAAAGTGAGGAACTACTGGAGAGTTGAGTTTTAATCCAATGTTTGATACCGCATGGAGAATGGGAGAAAACAAATTCTCCGCATTTCTCTGTAACTTAGATGACTCGGTAGGTAGCGTCAGAAAGCCGTGTGTGTATAGACTTTCCTGTCACAAAATGTGGCAAAAATCCTGCACGGCGGGAATAGTTTGATCATGTTTACATTCAGAGAGCAGCATTTACAGCCGATCTTTCAGTCTATAATATTGTACTTTAATATTGCAGTGATATTAACATACTGTAAACTTAGTAACTAAATCGTTTTGACTATAGTATGTCTTTAAAAACTGAAAGAGCACTGCTGACAATACAAACTAACTTCTGAATGAACAAAGAACTGATCACACTCTTACCAAATCTGTAGAAACAGGACAGTCACTCTGGAACTGTGTCTTTTTTAAAAGGAGACGAGCAGCAACTCCAGATTTCATCATTTTCAGATGCGAAAAGCTTTCGGGTAAAAATTTTCCTTACAAACGCATTCTGTCGCATGTTGCGTGCACGGTAATCCAGCAAATGAGTCCAGCAGCGCTCTCATAGCGGGAAAATGAAAACAAAACCTTTGTTGCAGCACAATAATAAACACAGCACATTAATAAATGCAACACTGATAAACCATGTCTCCAAATTACAAAGGCTTTCTCATTAATTAATACCGCACCCTCAGAGACATCATGTTGTACTTGCAGGGACAGACAGCCACTCTCCACTCTGGATTTACACGCAAGTATCTCATGGCCGTGACGCAGCTTCAAAAATTTGTTTTAAACCGGAAGAACAAACTTACTCAAAATAACGCAAAAACAACCAATTTTCACTTTTTAGTGCAATATATGTGTTCTAATAGTGTTTATAGCAGCGTGGGACTGTCAACAGCTCAAAAAAAGTGTTTTGGTGTTTCGTGACCCTTTGCTTTATCCAAAATGCGTCAATTTATTTTCACTAAATATAAAACATCAAATACATTTATTAAACAATGTTTTTAAAAAGTTTCTTTTCCATTTTCCATTTACAATAAAGAATAAAAAATAATTTAACATAAATCAAAAGATCAATTTTTTGCTAAACATTTCACAACATTTTTCACAAGAATGTTACAGAAATACATTCTTGCATGTAAAATATAAAACATTATTTTCTCCAGTTTTCATGCAATACCTTTTTAATCACTTAAAAGTTCATTTAGTTTACTTAATTTTAAAATAGAAATAGAGTTATGCAAAAGTATTGTAACGAGATCTGCACAATGTTTGATTCCTTTTACAGTACTAAAATGTCCGCATGAACACTCCTGCATATGCAGGACCTTTGCTAGCTCATGTGCATAGTGGAAAGCAAACGCCAAAAGGTGTGGATATCAATAATGAAAATGTATTTATCAGAAAATGCGTACCAACTGTTTATTAAAAGTGCCTTAAATGTTTAGTTTGCAATACCTATAGTGCTTTAGCAGTTGTTTTGTATTGACAAACTTAATAATTAATGTTTATGAGTTTCTTTAAACATATGCTTTTAAATGATTTCATGAAATTCATGTTTTAATATGGAAATTATTCATAAAATCACTTTGCCTTTCCAGTAATATTTATTTTCATAGATATTGTAATAAAGAAGTTGTTCTTCTTTATTCTTTATTGTCTTTCTTTTTTTACCTTTTTATGAGAACAATTGTGTACCTTCATTTCAATTGTACCATAAAAGGTACAGAACTGTATCATAAGTGGTCTTTTACAAAGGTACAAAAGTCACAGAGCTACTATAACCCCCCTGTTGTCTTAGAATTCTGTTTACATCGTTCGCCCTCACTTCACTAAACCTTTAAGATAATGCAGCTAAATTTAATATCAATCCTCAAATCTGTTTTGAATGAAAAACCACATCATTCATTACAAACTCTATAAATGTCTATATTTCCCCTCGTCGGTATGTAGTATTTCATCAACGCTTAATAAGAAAATAGGAAATTACCTTTTTTTTCTAGTGTTGGGATTATTTTAGAAAAAGACCAAACTTCAAGATTTAAAAAAAAAACATTGTTCAAGGTTTTTTATGCTGTTAAAATTGTGCCTAGATCATTTTTAAACTAAGTCAACACACGGTAAAACAAAAAATCTGGGTTCCACACAATCGATTTTGTGTTGACAAATTTAAGTGGATTGAACACAAAAGAATTAAGTTGTTCATCCTAAAACCTGAAGAATTTTGTTGTTTCAGCTGATTTTAAATAGGTATCTTAAACAATCAGTAAAATTATATTTTTTGAGTGTAGGAAGATTCAATAATGCAAAAGCTTTTGTGAAGGCAGGCATGTTGTGCGATGTAAACTTGAAGACTGATTTGCTAAATATTACAGATAAACCAATGAACATTGAAAGGCTACATATTTAGACCCAATCCCAATTCTACACCTTAGCCCGTCCCCTTACCACTACCCCTCGTTTTCCACGTTCATGTCAAGAGGTAGTGGTGTCCCAATTCTCTTTAGCTTGAAGGCGTAGGGCTAAGGGCAAGGGGTATACACCCCTTCGAACGAAGATTTTTCAGGAGCACACTTAAAACCAAGGGGTAAGAAAATTTCCCAGAATACACCTGCCACAACTATAGTATTGCTTAACCCGGAAGTAAGGAGATCCCCAAATTTGTATTTTTTGTCATTATTATGAATTTTTATGACAAACAAATATTTTTTTATATATTCATAACCGCTTTCATGTTTTACCGTCATGATTTTTTAAAGAAACACAAAAAAAACACTAAATTTTGCGATCTATAATCCATAATCATAACTCCTGTACAGCAGTCCCACAACATTCTGACACTCGATGACACTCCAATACCCTGTCAGAAAAGTCCAGTGGCTGAGAATGAGCCTTTTACAGTGTCTGCTATAATGTTAATGTTGTTTTCGTGTGTTTACATAGATGATTACGGCCACTGTGTAAATACACAGTACAGTTACGATCTTATTGCCACAGATTGTTATAATAACATGATATATGCCTTTAGTGATTTCTTGAAGATAAATACAAACAAATAACACAACTGGAATAACTACAGCAGTCGCGATCGTCTGATCTCATATGAAGCAAGAGATGGCGATGACAAATGATGACGTGTACAGGTGCTGAAGTGCTGTCCCAATTCTTAGGGGTAAGTTTTGAAGCCCTTCCCCTTAACCCTCGATTGTAGGGGCCAAGGGGAAGGTGTAAGGGTACAACAATAAAATTGGGATTGGGCCTTAATCAACACAGGCTCATTCTGAAAATGTAGTCCTGTGGACGTTTCTGGAGACCGCAAAATACGTCCAGGGCAGTACGTATTTTTGCAGTTTTTGTTTTTGCGAATTTGCGAGAGACCGCTGTGTGCACTTTTTCATATCTTAAAATTTCTCTTACGAGTGCTGTTTGCGCGTAAACCCACCAGAGGCCTGGAGAGGACTGGCTGTCTGTCTCTCTGACTGAATAAATGACTGACTGGCCGGACGACCGATCTATACTGACCCACCCTCCTCCTTCCCTAAACCCAACCAATTTTATCGATTGACATCCCCCCCCCCTACCCACTTACTCAACCAACGGTTTACAAAAGCCGTCCAGAAAAAGAAAAGCCTTCTTCTGATTTTTATTACGTTTTCAGATTTTACCGCATTCTCACCCTGTTATTTACTTGTTAATTTTATTTTTTGGATTCTGTTTTTGTCTTACCTGATTTCTGAAAACCGCTCTTCCCCGGACTTGAACCCTGTCGTCGTCGTGGTCAACTACTCTCTGCGTCTCAAGTCCGCAGACGTAATATGACGAGCTAACAGGACAAACTGGTTGCGGTGGGAAAACCCTCCACACAGAGGTGAGCGGTCAGCTGGTAAGCACGAAAAGGAACTGCATCATACCGCCCCATGGCGTTTGTTTAAAAAATTAAATGAAGCCATATGTACCTCCGGCTACAGAATTTGCGGTATCCAGAAACGTCCACAGGACTACGTTTTCGGAATGAGCCCGTGTTGTATTTAATCCATTTTGATAACAGTTTCACATATGTAACAGATTCTACTTGGAAAAAAGTCAGTTGAGAGATCCAGCGTGGTTTTCATGCGTGTTTTGTAATAATGTCCCAGCTGATCTCTGAGGTTGTGGCCTCTGTAGTTGCTGAGCAGGAGATGTTTGTTGAACATGTTTTACCAGCCTCATCCACACTGTAAATATGCCAGTTTTTGTTGAACTGTGTGTGGTGTGGGTGGTGCAGCAGGCAGTTGAGGATTTTTTAGCTCTTTTTAAGTATGGCCTTATTGATTTCACCTTTGATTCTTCCAGCGAAAGCAAAATGTTTGCATTTAAAAATGACTTCCATTTTGTTTAGTCTTGTCTGCCTTGTTGAAAACAGTGGAGAAGACTTAACGCACTGTTACGTGTTTAAGTTGTTATGTTGGATGAGATGTAACATTAAGTGAGTTTCTACTGGTGCTGGGTGAAAATAAGAGAAAGCACATCATGGATATGCAAAACAATGAGTGTGGCCAAAACAAAGGAATAAAGAAAACAAAACTATCTAACTAAACTCCAAACCTTACTAAACAAACAAAAATGTAGAAACAAAACCATAATCTTCAGCGTATGTGACGCATAAACTACTTAACTGTTCATAACATAATTACAGGTGTGGCAGCTCCTCCATAAACTAACTAACCAAAATAACTATTCTACTCATACTAGAGTTCTCTTTGAGTACACACTGTTAGCAATTACCAAAACAAGAGGTTATCTGAAATATGGAATATATAGAAGGCATATATGGAATTTCTGCTCAAGAGCACCCAGTGTGAATGAAACAGGCATTACATGCATTAAATGCATTTAATCTATTTTGAGAAAAATCTCCCTCTAAAGAAATTTGAAGTAAACATATTTCTAGCATATAGAGCAATTACCATGTTTGTAAACATTCAGGATGCGTGCGCAGGGAGGTGGTTTAAAAAAACCGGGAGCACTACCATTTACAGCAAGGGAATCACATCTGATGCGGTACAGAGTTTGTTGTTTGTCTAAGAAATATTGATTACATATTATATATATTATTTACATAATGCTTTTAGCGTATTATAACAGCTTGTCACCCAGTCATAAGCAGTGATTCGGCAAAATTAACGTTAAAGTGAGCGGCATTCGTCTGACAGGTTCATTTGCGATAGCACCCTTCCAATAGATATTGGATAAGACGAAATGACAAGCATCCAGCCCGAAATATACAATCTCATTGAAGCTCCAAGGGATTTTACAAGAGAGAAGTTAAAGGCCTACAAGTGTTTGGATGCCAAAAATTGTGTTCTGTGTGGTCATGTGCAAGAAATAATGTTCCCTGATTACCAGATTCAAAACTATGTAGTGCTAAAAACCGAGGTTCTGCTGAGCCAAAGACAAGGAAAAAAAGACGGAGCTAACGTTATACTAGGCTGGGTAATCATCAACAGCAAAACTCCATTCTGACAGCGAACTACACCTGTACGGCCGACCCAGGGTATGTGAACTTACACATAAAGGTAAAGTTGGTTTTATATTCGCACATTCAGACTTTCTCCTTAATAATATAATTTCATAAACTTATTATTTGCAAACTCTAAATTGCGAAATCATATTAGCAGCCAATGACTATCAAAGTACAACATTGTTCACAGTCAAATAAACAGTGTTAATGTTGTTTTCAAGTCACACTTGCAGGTTATTTCAGACCGAATATTCAAAGTGCCGTGGTAAACAATATAGGGAGTGTGTCACAAGTTGTCACTGAATGAATGTGTGAATATAAAACCAATTTTAATAACTTACACTTTCACGTTTCATTCTTAGCATTCAGTGTCCGCAGTTTAATTAACCATATGTAACTGTTTTACTGAAATCATTGCTGCAATCAAAAACGAGTAATGTATATGATTCAGCATAGCGTGAACTTACCTGATATAACATGAGAACTGCAGAGTCGAGCATTTATAATTAGGTCATCACTTTATTCAGCTCCCTTTTAGCCAAAGATGTCTGCAGTCGGCATTGAAAGCAGTGTGGTGTAAAAGTTAAGTTTTCTATTTTGGACATCGAATTTGGCATCCTACCGCACAACACCACATGTTTGCTATTGCAGCTGGTCTTTTTTTGCAACCAGGGACCTTTGTGACATAGGTTGGTAATTCGTCTATAGATCTTTATTTTTACTATTAACTAATATTTTACTACTTATGTTTCCTATTTACCTTATTAGTACTGTTTGTACTATTTTTGATACAATTTGTATTATATAAAAAAATAGTATCCTATTGAATATCAATATTTTGCTATTTATTGAACTTTTTTTTTTAGGGGGTGTGCCATTTCGACCCTAGCAGCGCCCCTGACCTGAGCAATACATTACAAGCACTGATCTATAATAGATAAGTGATTATAAGCCATGCAGAGTGATTACAAGTTTAATTACACAATTAAGTACATATTCTGCAAACTACAGAAAACGAGGCAACCATTTTAATCACACTTACGGCTTGTGTGGGAAGGAGAAGCATTTACAGGATCTGGCGGAAGAGGAAACTGGTCCATATAAACTGTTTAACAGTTACTGAGAAAGTCCCATACATTACTAGTCTTCGCTGATCCTTCCTTTAATAACAAACAGATAGCGAATCACGCATTGCAGTGTAGGTTATTGTGTCAATCATCAGAAAAAATGAACAAGGACAAGGAACAAACACAGTGCACGGTTGGCTATGTGGTATTGTTGTGAAAATTAACTTTAACAATTTATTCCACACAGCCGCATGTCTAACCATGTCTTAGTGATGGTAATATTCACGTCATGATCAATGCCATGATCCCCTGCGATCTGCTAGTGTTTGACGAAAAGGCACATTCACGTTTTACAGAATCTGGCACTTCATATTTGGCGATGCCTCATATCAACGTTGATGAGTGCAGGCAAAAGATCCGAACAACTCTGAGTCGACTCAATGGAATCAATAGTATTAAACATGGTGCACGGTGCACTTTCAGATTTAAACCCCAGCTGGATGTTAAGCTGTGTCACACATTGCGTGGAAGGTGATTTTTAAAAAACCCATAATAGGTGCTCTTTTAAAATGTGTAAAATGCTGTTTTTCTGTTGTGACTCACCTGAAATAGTATTATTTTGTGTTTTTTTGTAACTCTTTTTACTAGTTACTATAACAGGAAATACTATATTAAGAATACAGTATTTTTTTACAAATACACCTATTGGCCTCACAGTGCGTGAAACCCGTTAACTGCTGCTTGCAGCTACAGTGTTTGCATATAAAAATGCTCCCAAACCAGAAAGTCATATTATTCAGAATCTTCACTCCTCAAACCCTAATACTAGACATCTGATATCAAGCTTTGTTTGTGCTTTTGAGGCTCCAATTTGCACTAAGCACATTAAGACAGCTTGGGCCATGGATTTGAATGAAGAAGTGGCTGATGAGATCTGGGAAGAAGCCCTGTCGAGAATATAAAAAAAAGGTTTGATAAATTTGAGACATGAATTTATCCAATTTGAAGTTTTACATCACTTTCATTTCTCTAAAACTAGATTAAGTAAACTATTTCCCTCTGTATCTCCTAAATGTGACAGATGTGGTGGGGTAGAAGGGACTTTGGCACATTTATTTTGGTTTTGTCCTGTTCTTTATAAGTTTTGGTCCAGCATTTTTTCATTGTTTTCCATCTTAAGACTCTTGGGAATTAAGCTTTTTAAGTTTGTAAATTTTAATCTCTAACCTATATATTCATGACACTGACTTTGTAAAAACGTGAATATTGTCATCTTATATATATATATATATATATATATATATATATATATATATATATATATGTGTGTGTGTGTGTTTATGCTACTAATGTTGTGTGTATATATGTATATATTTGGTAACTGAGACAATCCCTCCTTTTTTGTCAATTTTTCTGTACTTTTTTTCTTCTTTTTATTGGTATTGTACTGTTTTGTTAAATATCTTATAAGTGTTAAATGAAACAAAATATCACAAAAATATGCTCCCAATTTTTGAGGGAAAATTGTTTCTACACCAAAATTTATTTACAAGAATCACCCTAAATTGTGTTTTTAGAAACATGCGTGATTGGTTATGTCAGAGCTGCCAAAACAGGGACCAAGAGTTTGATGCAGCATGCACAGATCTAAACGTCATGCCACAAATTGACCATTTCAATTCAATTTCACATTCCATATCATAAGCCATACCAGTTTCGAATTGTTCAGGGGTGTTTTTGCATCCTTATATTTATTTAGTTGGGCATTTATATTCATTTTAATTTGCAACCCTGATCCCATCTACATGTTTCACCCAAAATATCCCATTTTACCACAAAAGACATCAGATTATGCAAGCACGGTAGGTTGGAAATGCGGTTTTATTTTGACGCTGCATGTTTGTAAACATAGCAGATAAATGATGGAATGTTTCATGAATGTCCCTTCAGGTACGTTACATAACTTTCATGTCTGCAATTCATTTAAAAGACCACTTTTGTTAGTCATTTAAAGTGATGTTATGTCTGTAATACTACATAAACAAAACTACCTGATAGACTGGCTTAAAAAAAAAACAAATAAAAACAAATTCCTTCATAGAGTTTTTCTTCTCTTGAAATTTAGCTTACATCATATCTGAGCCAAAAAAGTGACAAATATATTTGGGGTTTCCCTGGATGAGCTAGTTATTTTGTTTGTGTTTGAGCAGATGTTGAGGACTGTAGCACTGCATCCTCTAGTAGTCTAAACAATGATTCAGCTTATAAGTCTGACGTTAGTCTTATCTGTCTGCCCGTGTGTCTGCCTCCAGGATTGCTTTTCTCAGTAAGTGTTTACTGAAGAGCTTGTGTGAGTAATGTAGGGAAAGACATTCCCTCCCTGTGCTGACGCAACGCATAGTATCTCTCTTTGTTCATGTATGCACAAACATGCCTGTGAGCAGAGAAGTGTGACTGTGGGGGGAGAGGGGGGTAAGATGTGCCACTTTTTTTCTAAACCTGCATGCCTTTCTACTGTGGAACGTTAGTCAGCATGAAAGGGAAGTTAAGATTGGCATTATCCATATTGTGAAGTATATCTAATTGAAATGATTTCGTCCTTTGGGAACCGATTGGATTGTTGGAAGATGGGCATTGCTAACAAAACGGGGGAAGATTGACAAATGGACAAAAGTGGTACACGGACTAATATCCCTGCCTAACAGGCATTCCATGTAAACAGAAATTAAGAAAATATATTATTAATAATATATATTATTGTAAGAGCAACAAATAATAGCTTGACTTCTAGTTGATCATTTGAAAAAGTGTCAGAAGTTAGATTTTCAGATCTGTTGAACTGCATCCAGATCATCACAAATACAGCAGAAGACCTATTGGAACCTGCATGGACCCAAGATTCTCATGGAAATCAGTCAAGTTTGGTGAAGGAAAAAATCATGGTTTAGGGTTACATTCAGTATGGGGGTGTGCGAGAGATCTGCAGAGTGGATGGCAACGTCAACAGCCTGAGGTATCAAAACATTTGTGCTGCCCATTACATTACAAACCGGAGGAGAGGGCAAATTCTTCAGCAGGATAGCACTCCTTTTCATACTTCAGCCTTCACATCAAAATTCAGGATTGGCCAGCCCAATCACCAGAGGTGAACATTATTGAGCATGTCTGGGGTAAGATGGAGGAGGCATTGAAGATAAATCCGAAGAATCTTGATGAACTCTGGGAGTCCTGCGAGATTGCTTTCTTTGCCATTCCAAATGACTTTATTAGTAAGTTATTTGAGTCATTGCAGAGATGTATGGATGCAGTCCTCCAAGCTCATGGGAGTCATACATGATATTAATTATTTTTCCATTGCACCATGACTATATATTCTATACTGTACATTATTTCTGCTAAGTGACAAGACTTTTGTCTCAGCAAAGTCAAACCTTTCTGTCCTAATTAAATAATTCAAAACCATGGCTGGATCATATTTTATTCTGGTAAAATAAGCATCATTTAGCCTTACATATAAGCCACTTCTGATACCAAATGATCAACTAGAAGTCAAGTTATTATTTTTTGTTCCTAAAACTTGGATAGACGACAAGACTTTTGTCAGGTAGTGTATTGATAAAAAAAAATCTTATTTTAGAAACAAACAATGTTTCCTATCAAATTCCGAATGAAACATGCGTTCATCACTAAAGTGAACCTTGGTTCAGTTCTCTGTCAACATTACAAGCTCAGCAGCAAAGGTTAGTTTCAAAAAATTTTTGGTGCATGTGCGAATGTAGTCTGATTGTAGTCCAGTCACATGTGATGATGACAGCATGAGAGCTGGGGACAAAATAACCAATATCTATCAGCAAACTGCATCCCATGATCTTTCGTTCAAGTGCACCCTTGCATTTTTGTTATCATACTACAGTGCTCAGCATAATTGAGTACACCCACTTGAAAATGAATAATTGTATCCATTTCTTTGTGAATATAGGCTATTTATTTTGGTGCATTTAAATATAACAGATTTATGAAACAGATATATTTATTAAAATAATATTTTAGTCACCAATTATTTTTAGAAATAGAAAGATAATACAATTAAATTCAAGCTAAATATTGCAAAAACATTACAACCTACAAAATTTTAAGTAGTTTTTTACAATTTTTTTGCTTCTCTTAAATTTTTTCTTTTTAAATTTGTATTTAATATTTTTTCTATAACATATAAATTTGGGTGTACTAGCTTTGGACCGTTATCATAAGTTATTTTGTTAGATAAGCTTCAGATTTGGCTTCACCACTGACTAATCTAATGTATTTGCACAAATATAATATTGTATAGTATCCTTACATGCACCAATATTTGTTTAACCAGGTTGTGTATTAAAGCTAATAATATTGTAAATAATTTTAGAATAATTTCTTACATGGACTGATCATTTTGCTTCACAAGACCTGAGTGTGTCATCAAGAGCCTTGGCTATTGATTTGGATTTGTTTGTATGTTTATTTTTAATCTTAAAAACCTTTCACAATTCACTGCCATTCTGTAAAACCCAAAAAGTAAAGGTAACTCGAACCGTTTGAGGAAATCAATTGCAACAAACCATAACTTACTCTATTTAAGCTGAAGTAATGAGGTATTATTTAACCCATTACCTTCAACACAGAGTTCAAAACTCGTTTCAAATGAGTAGAATTAACTTCCAGTCAATTTTGAGTTAAGTGCACTCATTTCATTCGATAAAGTTGACTGTTGGGTTTTACAGTGTATGAATCACCAAGGGCCGCAAATTTAGCTAAAAATCTTCATTTATGTTCTACTGTACATCTTGGATGACCTGTGGGTGAGTAAATTAACAAGAGCATTGTCCTTTTGGGGTGAACTTTCCATTTAAATAAGGTTTGTTTGTCAGACAAATAAAGAAAATGACCAGGTGCAAGTCATTTCTCATTTTGATCTGTGCTCTTTTTCAAATAGCTTATGCATATTTTATTGTACTTTAGAGTAAACCGTAACATATGAAGTCTTCTTAAATACTGCTCGGTTAGGATAACTTCAAATAGGACTAAGCAGTGACCTGGAAATTTACTATGGGAAAATAGGTTTAATTTAAAAATAAATTATTTAAATAAGAAATGATGTTCATCTGAACTGTGTAAACATTCAAAGTTGTTTCTTTAAGGGTAATATTAAGGTTTACTGTAGGTGTAGTGGATAGAAAATATTGTTTGGTTGGCATAAAAATTAAAACAACAGACGTCGACAAGCAAAGTTTGGGAATTTTGAGAGGACTAAAATTAGGGCTCTAGAGTGAAAAAGTTTAATAATAATACAGAACTAAGTATTTTAGAGAAGTAAAATTTCAGAATGTTCCCTGTGTCTGTTGTGTTTAGGTGTAGGTTTGGGGTAGGGGCAGAATATACAGTTCGCAGACTTTCAAAAACATTGTTTATAGAGTCCCCAAAAGAATATAGCAAACTAGATGTGTGTGTGTGTGTGTGTGTGTGTGTGTGTGTGTGTGTGTGTGTGTGTGTGTGTGTGTGTGTGTTTGTTGCGGTGGGGGATGTGCGGCAGAAGCAGCAGGCTGTTATCGATGCTCTGATCTGTCTGTCAGGGTTTGGCGGGGTGTATTGTGGGGATGGGATAGCAAGCTGCTGCTCATGGGACAAACACAAGGTTAGACAAGGGCAAGCCGGTCCAGTGCAGCATGAGGACGGCCCCTCCCTAACACACAAACACACACACATAATGCCCTTCAATCGTATCGATTTTAGTTGAAACAGCGAGACGCCGTGCTGCTCTGGGGTCAGATTGCCTGTGCCACTCAGTGCTCAGCATCCCAGAATCCCCTTCACCACAGCAGCACACTTCAGGTCTGTTACCCGACCCCTGCCCGATGGGGCCAACATTACTCTTGGACTGCAGGCCAGCTTTACATGACTAACAATGGGGTCTGCATTTTATTCATTAAAATACAAAACACAAAATATATTGTTTTAATTGATACAATAACAATAATAATAATCTGTATTATTTATGATTCCTTAGGTAATTATTTAAATTACATGCACACAGAGAGAGATATACATATACATATAATTTGGTAAAATATAAAAAAGTATCATATATTTATATATATTTTTTTATTGATAATAATAATAATAATAATAATAATAATAATAATAATAATAATAATAATACTATTTATTATTTGATTACTTAGGTTATTATATATTTGTATGCACACAGAGAGACAGATAAATTTGCCTTCATATGATGACCAATGTTTTAGATTTTTGATAATAAATAGTTTTTGACAATAAATTAATAATAAAGAGGCACTGATAACATTAACATTAGCACTACCAATCTAACTTAAAGGTGCAGTATGTACGTTTGACACCCAGTGGTTGAACTAGGTATTGCACGCCTGGTTCAAAACCAGGGCCGGATTAACCAATGGGCATTATGGGCACAGGCCCAGGGGCCCATGCGCACTTAGGGCCCCTGCGACGGGGGTAAAATGCCGATTTTGGAGTGACTATTTAGGCTAAGAGCAAATAGCGCACCTCGTTGGAATACACTAGTTGAGTGATTCACGTCCATCACCGTTTGATTGACAGAGACAACATAAGTAATGAGCGCAGCAGGTATCAGCGTGAGTGGTGTAGCTCGTAAAGCACATGTTTTGACGCGATTGATTATAAACCCGGTTCGAATCCAGCGTCTGATGAACTCATTCTTCTTCCCCCCCACTACATATCAGATTTTGCCTACTTATCATCACAAGGAACATAAGTAGGAATCATTAATAAAAGTGTGTATTATGGAGGACTCAGATTCATAGAAATGGATTGCAGAGGTGTTATATCCAAATCATATGCATTATACGTAAGTTACACATTAATAATACCATTAAATATAAAATTTTAGTATTGCTTCACTGAACTTGAACAAGTATATTAAAATCCATTCATTTTGACTAGTTGTATTAGTATTTGGGGTTTTTTTTAAGCATGCTTTAAATGCAGAGATGTATAAAGTACTAGAGACCCAGACTTAAGTAAAAGTACAAGTGCTCTATCAAAAAAGTGACTTGAGTAGAAGTTGAAGTACACCTTAAGCATCATACTTAAGTGGAAGTACTAAAGTATTCAACATTTTTTGTACTTAAGTATTGCAAGTAGTTTGTTTAAAATGTATTACTCAAGCACTGAAAGTAAAAGTACAAGTATTGTGTTATGTAGTTATTAAAGAAAGCAGTCAAAAGACTTATTGTTTTGTTTATTTTAAATATTTTTTGGGGGCATGTGATTAAGCAGAACGAAAAGAGCCATGGTTTACGACTTATAATATATATAACAGTCGATGCTGGCCAAAATAGTGCCCTATGCAAAATTTTACTGTTGTGCCCCCACAGAGGAACAAAAAAACACAAACATACGTATTTAAACATGTATTTATTTATTTATATACATATGCATTTAAACACTCAAAATTATACTTAAATATTCACATTTTTACATTACAAAAGAAAAGTTTACATCAAAATAAACACTGATGTGTTCTGCAGAAGCATTCCCAATTTCAAACATTTACAAAAGGTAAGGAATAAAACCCTCTCTGTACCTGTAGAGATGGATGGTCCTCAGTGCTGCATCCTGTGCAGCTGCTGGTGCCTCTGGAGCAGTGCTGGTCATGCCACCTCATCTTCTTTTGTGACAAATTTCAGCATTGAACCTTCATGTACAATACAGAAGAAATTAGTCATTTAAAGAAAAAAAAAAAACTCATGACATACCATTAAAACAATGGGCTAGACCAGCACTCTTCATAATGTGTCTAAACTACAGCCACAATGTGGATTTAATTTGCACTATAATCTATGATGACAAACACTGACCCTTGCTGTCAGTATAAATCAAATACTTTTGTGGTTTATAGGAATTAAAAAGTGAATTAAAATGAGTGTGTTTTTAAACAAAAACTAACATTTACGGAAAAAAATCATCATTAATGAATTCATGCAATAAAAATGGTTTATGGCTTGTGGCTTACAGTAATTTTATATTATTGATCTTTCAGAAATCACAGAATGAGTCAGTTTTGTTATTTCATATAGTAATGTACAAAAATGAAAAACCAGCATATTAAAAACACACAAATCCACTGATATAAAGACTAAAGACTTTATTGTCATTGCAGTGATACAAGCAATAACAACAGCTGCCATCAAAAATGTGTAGAAATAGACAAAACAATAAACAATGATAACTGCAAAGAATTATATAATATATAATTATATAATATAATAACTATATATTAATAAATAATACACACAGTGAAATCATTGTGCTAAGCATATGTACTGTATACAAGTAAAAAAAAAAAATGAGTTTGTGTATTTATCAGCAACATGGGGAGAAGGGGCAAACGTGAAAAGTCATGAAAAACATGTCCTGTCATAGTTTAAGCACAATGCATAGCCGCAAAGCAAGAAACTGAACGTAAACAACAACAAATAAGGCAGATTGGTGCCGTTTTGACGAAGTTTAAAAGTTAGCCTCACTAATCTACTTGAACAACCAAAATATGTTTTCCAGATTTGTGGATATAAGTTACCTGAAGTGATGCACGCGATTCATCTTGTACTGTTTTCCTCTTCTTGGCTCCAGACTGCTGTTGTCTTTACCCGGGCATAGAGCTGCAACTTGCATCAATTATAATTACATGCTGCTAGCAGCCGCAACAATAAGTGGACCGGACCGTGCCGTGCACATGCGTCTATGCGCGTACACGGAAAAATTACGTCACATGTTTGTTTTTGCGTTCGTCATAAAATGACATTTTTAAATGTATTTAACAACATATTATCAATATATCTTTTATTTACACTCAGTTAAAATTAATATTATTAAATAAATGTTAATAATGTTTTGAGCAACCAAGATGGTGCCCCCCTCCAGAGTTTTACAGGAGTTTTACAGTCTATAGGCCCTACGCAGCCTGCGTACTCTGCGTATAGGGAGTGGCGGAACTGCCTGTGACAAAGCCATCTGCTGCTCTTGCAGTGATAATAGGGGTTTGGAATGATTCAAAACATTTTTATAATTGTAACGAGTAACGATGCAGCACATAAAAAAATGTCGGAGTAAAAGTATTAAACTCATTGAAAATATGTACTTAAGTAAAAGTAGAAGTAGGAGAAAAAACAATACTCCAGTAGAGTACAGATACAGTCTTTTAGTACTTAAGTACAGTAGTGAAGTAGTTTTACTTCGTTACTATACATCTCTGTTTAAATGCTTTAAAAATAAGTTAAAGCTTTGTAGACTAGAAGTATGTGCTGTATATCATTTATTAAAAAATGTGGGCAATACATTATAGATTCGTTTTATTTTTAAAAAATATTATATTAATCTTACTTTTTAATTCAACTATAGGGGTGCGGCCAGGTAGGGGGCCTACTAGACATTGTGCCCAGGGGCCTCTGAATCCTTAATCTGGGCCTGTTTAATACACAAGCAAGCCCAGGTTGCCAGATTGACAATATCAAAATGAGTGTGCCTGACTGTCCTGGTGTAAATAAAAGCAAAGACACGTGATAGAAGGAATATTTTCCATATTAGAAGGACATATTAAAAAGTGCCTGACTGCTGTGGTGTAAATAAAAGCAATGACACGTGATAGATGGTATTTTTTCCATATTAAAAGGAGTCTTTGTTTTAACCAACACTTGACATTTTTATTTTAGAAATGGCTTCTATTTCTTGATCTGACAATGATCACCTCAGGTGCACCCCTTGTGCTTTATTCAGTGTTAAATTCTAATAATATAAGTTTGAATGCCATTTAACTACTTTACTACTTACATACTACTCAAAGCAGCAGCAGACCATTCACCAGCTCCTAAAAATAAAATAAACCGTTTGAAATTGAACTTCAGAACTGTGACTGCTGTGAGTGCAAACCAACACATATCAGTGATTCAGCATTTAAATTTATTCATTTTAGAGGTCTCATATGTTTTAATTTGATTTAAACCTTACCATTTCGTTGGAGTGCAGTGAGTGCACTATTCTTTGCTTCTGAATGGCTGTATTTAAATTTCTCTTGTGTTTCGTCTGGTGCAAACAGCCCAATTGCTAATCACTGCAAATTTAATCACATAGTGAGTTGTTAGGACACAGGGTAACAATGTAACCTGCTCACCTAATGTTTACGTTTGAATTATTTATGTTATTTGCTAATAATAATCACCTCATGTGGAACTCTGAATCTGCGACTCATTTCTAAGTCTGATACTGTCCACCGGAGATCACATTTCGGTCACAAACACATGCTTTGAGAGCCTTCAATGAATGAAATATTCGATTTTCCACCAAGCCAACCCAGGAAGCTGAAAAATAATTGGCTAAAGAGACCAAAACAAAGACAGTTGTTCCAGCACGTAATGCACATTTTCAAAGCAGAATATCTGACTTCAGCATTGTTTTAAGTTTCTTAAATATCGGCAAATATATCATGGCATTTTGATGCTTTAGAACAGTCAAAAACTTGCAGCACCTTTAACTGAGGCAGAGATTGTGTTGTTGTATAACAATTGCTATTAAATTACTTTGTACGATGCTACAATTGAAAGTATTGTTGCCTCGTTTCTGTTGTATGTGATTAAATCATTATGCTGACTCAGAACATCTGTGGCAAAAAGTATTGACGAATATATTTTTTAATGTGAGAAAATTTATTCATTCATTCATTTTCCTTCGGCTTAGTGTCTATTTCAGAGGTCGCCACAGCAGAATGAACTGCCAACTATTCCGGAATATATTTTACGCAGCGGATGCCCTTCCAGCCACAACCCAGTACTGAGAAACAATCATTCATACTCATACACTACAGACAATTTAATATTTTCTTTGGATTGTGTGGGAAATCGGAGCACTACGTGGAAATCTCCACATAGAAATGCCAACTGACCCAGCTGGGACTCGAACCAGCAACCTTCTTGCTGTGTGGCAAGACAGTCCCTAACCACTGAGCCATCGCGTTGCCTCTGTGAGAAAACTACCAACTAAAATTTCGGATTGTGCTATAACCTTTAGAAAATAAGGTAAATGTGAATTATTTTTTAATAGAACCCGATTTACTTGCTTTGTCTAATTACTGAACAGAGATGGACGGTGTCAATCACATAACAGTCACAACATGGCAAATGTAAAACATTAGAAGGTCGTTCATACAAACAAATTGTCTTCACCCCACATACAACTTGCAAAGGTTTCATATTTGAGTTCATATTCTGAGGGATTTTTAGCCTCGGCTGTTAATGCCCGATGAGATCATGCTTTCAGAAATAGCACAGTTATCACATTTCTGTCAGTGGCCAATGAAAAGACGGATGTTATTTTGCTGTATGCTCATAGATCTTTATGTAAATGTGTCTTGGATAGCGGGCCGGAGGAGAAGTGAGTGAAAATGAAAATGGAAAGAGCATAGAGCCTCAATCAATCATGCAGGCGTTTACATGAGAGGCCGCTGCAGAATTCCACAGTGCATGTCCACAGTCTCTTCAATGCCATCATCTCAGACTGACCCACTGTCTAGAAAAATAGTGGTACGTTAAAAACAGCAAGATAGAATATTAATTGTGATGTATTAAAAATAGCTTAAAATGCCTACAGTACACTATAAAAATATCAGTTAATGAACAGTTTTTGCATTTTGGGATTCATTATGGGAACTTGATTTCTGCTCTGTCAACTTTTAATGTAGAAAATTCAACTCTACAGTTTAACAAAGCGACGTTTATTGACATTTTAGTAGTTTGAAATAATATAATGTATAAGAAATATACAGAAAAATGTTCTGGCAGTTTATTGGAAGGTTCTTGTAGCATAATATATAGCAGTGTTACCAGTGTTTAACCAGTGTTTCTCATCCACGTTCATGTGGGACCACCAGCTCTACACATAGCTGCGTCCAAAATCGCATACTTCTATACTATATAGTATGCTAAAAACAGCATGTGAGCCGAGTAGTATGTCCAAATTCATAGAATTCGAAAAACAGTATGTGAGAAGTACCCGGATGACCTACTTCTTCCGGTGAGATTCTGAATTGTGCATCGCATGGACGCTATCCCATGATGCACAGCGAGAAAATTCATTAATGGGGAGTGAAGCGAAGCAACTGACGCGGGTAGGTCACGTGATGATGACAAAATGGCGGATGTAGTATGTCCGAGTTCCATTCGTCCTACTAATGTTCATAATGTATAAAATGTACTTTACTAACGGCAGAGCAGTAAGTTTAAATTCAAATGCAGTTCCTACTGAGTAGTAGGCGATTTCGGATGCAGAAAATGTCTCCTTAACCAAACACACCTGATGCAGATCATCAGCTCATTAGCAGGGACTGGGACAGGGTGTGATAGACAAAAGTGACATCCAAAACATGCAGTGCTGGTGGTCATCCAGGAACATGGTTAAGAAGCACTGCTTTAAACTATAAAAATGCTCATACAAGTAACTTTTTTTTTTACTTTTCAGCGTTGAAAGTAGTTGGAAGAAAGATCAATGTCCCATAATGCAAATTAAAAGCATAAATAAATGGGGGAAAATTCAAAATAAAAATATGAATTACAAAATACAGAAAACTGCTTATTTATGGATATTTTTTGACAATGTAGGTAACAAATACAATGCAGTTATTGAATTGGGTGGAAGACAGAGCTCTATTAATCTCTTTCCGTTCATTTGTTTAGAATTGATACTTTTGATTAAGTAATTAACAATATAACACTTTTATTATTATTAATAAAAAATATATATTTGGGCTCTATTTTAACGTTCTAGGCGCAAAGTCTAAAGCACATGGCGCAAAAGCATTAAGTGCGTGTGTGTTTTTAACATAACGTGCATTAAAGGGCACCTATGGTGAAAAATCCTTTTTATTTTAATTTAACAACATAAAAACGGTGGACCAATTGGAGCGGATTTGAGACCAACCGCAACTTTACATAGGAGTGCGGTCCCCCCACCCACCGAATTGATTGACAGCTACATATTAACATGTCTCCGTAGAAACGTTTATAATCATATCAACAAGACAGGATGTGCGCAAAGCAACCGTGAATAAAAGTTCTGTTCAGTTTGCTAACATCATCAATCATCATCAAATGTGATCAAGAGTGAGTTTTAAAGTTTAATATGTTTTAAAACAGTGCATGTAAATGAATTACAGCCATTTACTTCAGCTTTACTTCATCAGCACAGCCGCGTGTCAGTACAATTATAAAAGAAGACGCTTCAATCCCGGTTTGTAGACGTTAAATCAGGTTTATTATGTACATTAACATAACAGATATCCGTACAGCAGTGGATATTAACCTGTATCCTGTAACATTTGCATGCAAAAAGAGTGCAAAGCTAAACACATGCGCTGTCTGTGTGTGTGTGTCCGTGCTGTGTGTGTGTGTGTGTATCTGTCTGTGTTTGTGCGTGAACTTTGTAATGATTTTGTGTGTGACTCATCATTGCAACTCCACAACAAATACATCAAATACTCATTGGTAAAGTTCTTATTGTAGTATTTCTCACAAACGTTATGTGAGATCTGCTCCTTCATGTCTGTCTGTTGTCTGACGCAGCCGAGGGCGGAGATTAAGGCACACTGACAGGCACGTGGAAACGGTGGGCGTGAAGGACTAGACTTAAAGACGCAGTACACAAAAACCGCTACCTGCTTCTCAGAGTTATAAAATCCAAACTTATGAAAGGTATAATAAAAATCTGATGGGTGTTTTGAGCTGAAACTTTACAGACACATTCTGGAGACCAAAAGACGTATATTAAATCTGGAAAAAGGGGTAACCTAGGTGCCCTTTAACACAATCAGATTCTCATCTCCCATTCCCTTTAAGAGTCAGTTGTGTTGTGCCATGGCGCATTTGCTATTTACATGGCGAACTTTGAAAGTGGAAAAACTCAATGCTTTACTAGCAAGAAAACAGTTAAACAGACCATCTGCAGCACAAGGATAAAGAATAAGCCTCCTCCATTCAGCCTCTTTACTTTCTCTTTACTTTACTTTTACTCTTTACTTTACTTTCGCAAAGTAAGGAAACGGTGTTGTTCACACTCCACTGAAGACATCCATCAGTCTATATATTTAATTTCGTTCTAGTGCAAAGATTTGTTTCAAAACTATTTCTAAATTCAGTTCTTATTTTCAGCAAATTAATAAATGTACAATAATAACAAAGTGTGGTCAAAAACTGAGTTACAACAAAACAAGCGTCTTATTTGTATGCCCCATATTGTGATGCATACGTCTCCAAAACCCGAAAGGTGGACAAACCTAAGCTTTTTCTTACAACAAATATAAATAAGCATATAATAAATAATACTGCTAATAATAATAACATTATACAAATTGTCATGAATAACCTGAAAAAAGCCCCCCGACATGGAGATAGTGTATTAGGCATGGAGGTAGTATATTTATGTAGTAAATATTTTTTGTAACATTTTAATCCTTAATTTTTTCATATGTAAAGATATTTGTGCATTGCTGTACATCCTGTGTGTATTAAGCAATGTGTATGTATTTTGGACCTGCATAGGCGCATAACTGCATAGGCACATCCAGCTCTGCACTGGTGTTCAGAGCTTTTAGTTGGTCAATAAAATGGTCTTTTTCAGTTACTCAAAATAGCAACGCGCCTTAACACACCTCCTTTTTAGACCGGAACACCCATGAATCCACAAAGTAGCACAAATGTATTTGCTATTTAAACAACGTGGTGCAAAACATGAAAATTAGGGTTGCGCTGGTCTGAAAATAGCAACAAATCGTGCCAAAGATGTCTTGTGCCTTATTGCGCCGGGTGTAGGATTGAGCACTTTATGTGTTTAAGTAAAGTGGTCAAGATGATCAAATTTATATTTAATTTCTTCAATAAATATATGATAAATATAAGACATTTATTCAAAATTTCCAATAAAAATTTTATAATTTAGAGACATTTTGTTTCTATGACAAATACACATTTTTGTGATTAAAAATCTGTGTCATTCTGCAAAACACTGATTTAAAACCACACAAATTAAAACATTGGTAGTGTGTTGTCTTGAATAAATTCTAATTATCATAAAGATTAGAATTTTTCTCAAATCGTTGTTTAATGCTGTCATTTTCTCTATTTTTAATAAATTTATTCCTGCTATTTAAATCCGAATCTCATTTGAAAGTGATGCTAGCAGCTTTTCTTCCACACAAACGCGCACTCTATTTCCACTAAAGGCTCTTCATGTCAGAATCAGCTCTCACATTTTACACTGTTTACCGTTTCGTTCACGAGCTTATGTTCAATCAAAACACTCTGTGTGTGGCATCGGCCGTCTCTGTCTAAACACTCGCCTTTTTTAGTTGCCAAGCATCTCCATATAGTCTTGTCCTGCCCAGTCCTGCAGTTATTTCCTAATGTTTTCCTTCATTTAATCCATGTTGATTAAGAAGCCGTCAGCAGAACTGCTGACAAAACCAGACAAATGTAATCTGTGGAAGTGGCCAAACTGAGCGCAGAGACAATGACCACCGCAAACAAATACAGATCAGCCTCCCCTCAGACCCTCACATCTGCTCCAAAGCTCATTGTTCAGCGAACATGTGGGCTTGTTATTGTGGAAATCATACGGTAATATGCTGTTTTCGCTGGAAAAAGCGCCTCTGGTTTTCCTATCTGAAGATGTTATGGCAGATCGGGTGAATCTCTCCCACTCAGGACTGGACTGAAGGCTGAAGTTTATGTGGATGCGTGTTCTCGAGATCATTTTGTCTGCTGGGATAAAACGCAAACTGTAGAGCTCAAAACAGTGGGATGGATGTGTGGTACATTCTACCAGAAACATACATTATCTGTCCTTGAAGTAAAAACATAAATACAGCGAATAAAACATATTTAATCCTAAAAACTCTGAAATGGACTGATGTTGTTCTGTAAAGGAATATGTCATTTATTTGGTTCTCAGATTTTTGTTCTTTATTAAAAACATTTTACATTGATGGCTGGAAAGGTCGATGTGATTCAAATGAACTGTACACCAAAACGTAATCATTTATTACAGTCTTTTCCAATACAAATACCACTTTCTTATTTTAAATAGTTGACAAAATTTGTTAAAAAAAAAAAAAAAATGTTTTTGGAATGGTAAACGGCCCAGACTGAATTCTACTAAGTTACAGAGGCCTATAGAGAAAGGTGGTCTGGGCCTGCCTAATGTTCTGTATTATTACTATGCTTTCAATCTTAGACACCTAGCCCACTGGTCACTTCCTCCGAAGAGAGCTCCACCCCCTGGTATAAAATTGAACAGTCTACTTTGCCTTCAATCTCAGAGTCTGTCCAGTAAAATGGTTGGTAAGGTGAAGAATCACCCTATAATTTCCTGTTTAAATATGATGTGGTTAAAGATTTCGCTTTTACATAGCTGTGACACCTACTTAAATGATAGCTCCAGTATATGGTTTAACCCAAAATAGTGTATTAGTAAGATATCCTTACATTGGAAAGAATGGGCAAAGAAGGGCATTATCAAACTAGGAGATCTGGTGGTTTGAAATCTTTTAAACATATTCAACAGCAGTATGAGATACCTAGATCCCAGTTTTTCCGATATCTACAGTTAAGACATTTACTTTGTATAAAATTTGGCTCTACTAAACAGCCTCCTGCATCAGCAGATGTTCACCATATAATATTCTCAATATATTGCAATGGCTGTAAACTTTATAGTATTTACGGTAATGGGGCAGGCTAGGCAAAATACTATAATTTCTGTTCATACGCTGCTTTTATGAATGGAGCGGCAGTTGTGAGGAGGAAGTGTCGGTGCACGCCAAGCAGACAAATTAAGGAAGGTTGGGCAATCCAACAAAAATACAATATATATGCAGAGTTCATATATATATGCTCAGCCGGAATCAGCTGAGGTGACGAGACAGCGAGCAGCAAGACTAAGCTGTCACTCAAGTGGCCACGCCCTTAATTATGCTGACTTAATAAAACATAATGAAAACGAAAAAAATGAGTTCTAAAGAAATTCACCCCCTCACAGTTGTCATGAAGGCTAATATTACATGCACTAAAGCCATCTTTTGTACCAGGCTATAAACATGTTTTTATCAGCTGTAAAATTGGCCAATAGAGTGGAGGGACTATGACGTCACCTTGTAGGCTAATTGGCTGCTAGCATTAAACTGGATTTTCCTATAGGCTTTTTGAAGATTGCAAATAATAAGCTCTGTGTTCAAACACTGTTCAATACACTTACATGTTTTGCCAAGCCGGATAATCCTCACACGAAAATACAACTTTAAGCACTTTTGGATCTTGAATGCAAACGCAAGAAGAACTGAAAAGCTAACATTAGGCTATAAACGGACCACAGTGCCTTCAGGGCGCTCGCCTGTGACATCAGCACCACCCTGCTTCAGACAACTCTTCAAGCTTATTTTTAGAAATATGATTTACTCTCTCAGTTTATAATCCACGCTATAATATTATAAACAAATAAATACTCAAAAGCACATAGACCTATGTACCTTTTGGATAGTTTTTTAACTAGGGGAAATACATTTTGTTTTACTTTACGGTTGTTGTAAAAGTTTTAAAGCTGTATGTATAAATGTGCCTACATGGTATTATCATAAGACATGTTTAAATAAGTGTATAGCTCGTGTGCATACAGCCCGCTTACCTTAGTAACAGATGACAGAAATGAGGAGATGAGGCGTGAGGGACAAGTCTAATGTTATATGCCTGCAAGTTCCATCATGGACACAGAACAACATTCAATAATCTTTTTTTTGTCACTGAGTACAGCGAAAAGCAGCCCATACAGTCACATATGCTATAAATGTTAAGGAGGAGTGTAAATATTGCAGTTATGACAGAGTTAAATGTGTTTAGATAAAGAAAAAAAGGATGAGAAATCTTTTGATCACGTTAAAATGACAATTAACATGTATGTATTCTTACACATTTATTCACACGTCTGCATTACTGAGAGCAGGAAAAAGACAGGCTCCACTGGTAAGCTGTATCTTCAAATTATCGTTTAATTAAAATAAATGATCAACAAATGAATCTGTCTAGACAGTCTTTACAAGTGAAGGCATTATCTACACACAATATAAATTCCCACTTAGAAAAATACTCCAAACTATAAAAAACTACTCATGAAAATACTTTAATAATGATGACGTATAATGTCTCCGACACCGCCTGTAGTCCCGATAAGCAACTTGATAGCAACCATCTTTTTAAAGAAGCGTAACCGATTTAAAAAATCAAGAGTGTGATGTAAATGATGTGTTTAATGTCGTAGAATAAAACGTGAAAGTATCCTGAGTTTGTGTTAGCCATGGACCTTATTTAAGCGATTTATCTGAAATCCCATTGAAAAAACCCATTGACTTTGGGACGAGGGAACCGGAAATGCTAACTCGCTTCCGGGTTTTTGCATATACATGGACGTCATAGTTCCCCCACTCTATTTACCATTGCAGTCAGAAATCATTTGTATTTCCTGAAGCCTGCCCCCAAAGGCCAGTTGATGAATTGCAGTTTTAGTTACGTCCATATTGGCTTCCCAAGGGAGAGCGGGAGGTTGCCAATTGGTCTGGCCCTACTTGTTACCAATCATGTCAGATGCTATTGGCTCCCTCTATTTCTAATGACTAATTTCGTCAAATGCTATTGGCTCCCTCTGTGTACTGTGACCAATTCCATAAAACAACTGCATTCGCGCTGTTCATTGATTAGATGAGTGAATCACAGCATGCATATTCGCAGTTTTCATTCAGGTTATGGCAGACCTGTCAAGTTTAAGCCAACACTTTTGTCCTTGTTTTTGTTGACGAAATGAACGCTGCTTGAAATATCGCTTTATCGCTTGCTTCAGCTTCATGTATTTGCTTTAAGATTAATGTATTAAATATGCTTGCCTGTGAATTGACTTTATTTGTTTTTGTGTAATGATGTAAAACATAAATCAAGGAATTTGCACATCGGTATATTTGAACTAAGTGTCAAATAAGTCTCATTTTACTATAATGTGTTTTTTTATAGTTCCTGTTTAAATTGTTCAAGCATTAATACGGTAAAATCATTTAATAAGTTATAAGTTACGTATACGGTAAAATGATAATTAATGAAATGTTTGAAAAGCAGAAATATATTTGACTATTTTGGGCTTAAGAAGACATTATGTTATGTTATGTTATCACACTGTAAAAGCAATTAGTTAACTGCATTTAAAAAAGGGAGCAAAATTCCATAATTGTAAAAAATAAGTTAGGTCAGCTAAGTGGTTTTACTTTCATTAGTTTTAAGTAAAGTCAACTGGCTTTACGTAACTAATCACTTTTTAGAGTGCACAAATATACACTGAAAATAATGCTGGGTTCCACACAAATCGATTAAATTAACTTAATTGTTTTTACAAATGTATGTGGGTTGAACAAAACAATTAAGCTAAAAAAAAGCCAAAAAGCTAAAAAAAAAAAAAATGTGACGTGTGGCTCATTTTCAATATGTAGTTTGAACAAGCAGTTAAAATAACTTTGAGTCCACATTAAACATGTTAAATGAAAGGTTATTTTCAATTATAGTCAACATTTAAAATGTCTAATTTTTAAACAAAGCCAGACAATGTTCAAATCTTTTAAAGGTTTGAGTCAAATGTGGGCCAAAAAAACTGTTTAGGATATATTTTAAAGAACAAAAATGACTAATAAATAATTATTAGTAAAAAGCTGCTTGAGATTTTCAATAGTGTATGAAACAGTGTGTTTCTGCCAGAGCTTCAGCATGTGCTGCAGGAAACACAGCGGCTCCTGCAGGAATGAAATCACCCTAAGCAGATGATTTATTGGGCCCGACAAGCACGTCTGTCCTGCCAATTGATCAGTCAGAGCCACTGAGTCTAATTGATGGTGCTGTGAGCTCACATGATGAGGGGGCTGGGGAAATGCCGAGCCCTCTGTCGCTTCACTATTTCTCTTACTGTAGACTCATTTCACAACACATGCTGGAAGTGATTCTTCTATTAGAGACACAGTGAGTTTTCTAAGAAGAAATGTCCTGATAGAAAACAGAAGACTTGTCTGTTTGTTTGGCACTTGGTAGCTGATTGTTGTTGGTTGAGGTGGTTTACCAGCCCTGCCCAGCTTGACCAAGATGGTCAACCAGGTCGACCCCAGCCTTACCATATGGGAGTCCAGCTGATCGACCATCTGGACTGACTTGGACTAGTTAGTGACTGTAAATGAGAACAATAAAAATCATTGCCATAATGCTAGCATGTGGTTTGAAAAACAGCTATGGTTGTGCTGTTTTATTCTGATCTGACTGTTTATTCATTTTCATAAATTAAAAGCAAAAAAAAGAGGTAAAAGAGAGGTTTCTTCCAAAACTGAAAATGTACTTACTATTTACTCACATTCGAGTGGTTCCAAACATTTATAAGTTTATTTATTCTGCTGAACACTAAGTAATATGTTCTGATGAAAGCTGGAAACCTGCATTGACTTCCTTAGTAAAGTCAAGAGTTTCAGCTTTTTTCAAAATATCTTTTTGACAGAAAAAGAAAATCATGAAGGTTTGAAACGAGTAAAAAGTTAGTAAACGATGGCAGAATTTTCAGTTTTGGGTGAACTGTCCCTTTATGCAGAGGTATTTACAATGTTTGTGAAAGGGGGATTTATTTTATGAGAATTTAAAAAGGAGTTATATTGTATTAGTTTGTGTGATAAAACTGTGTAACTTGACCTTTGAAAATGTTTTAGAATTTATGGATTTCTGATGTCATGTGGAAAAAAGCTATTGGTTATGATTAGAAAACCGCAATCCAATTTTGTTTACGTATACATGGTTTACATCCAGGGGTGTTGCTAGACATAAAGCTCTACTGGGGCACAGCTCCCCTTCAAAAAATAAAAATAAAAATAAATAAATAAATAAAAAATAATAATAAATAAATAAAATGTTATTTTACAATTATTATTCTAAATAAATAACATAAATTAATCCTAAATTTAACTGGAAAACAATCCAAAAAAAATAATCTGTTGTGTGTTGACTTAGACCCGACTCATGGCTGAGAATTTGGTTTATAGTCTTACTTCTCTGACTCATCATCCCTCCTTTTTGCTTCATACGAAAAATCTATCAGGAGCCATGCTTAGTCAAAATAAGACCACCATCATATTATTTAAACTTTAGTTCTGATAATACATAAAAGACCGTTATGGTGGATTCACAACGCATGAGTGGCACGTGAGCAGCACGGCTATTTTTTTTGGCATACATGTTCACAACTGGGACTTACACCGGGAGCAGAGCAGCAAGTCAGCGTCAAGCAGGAGAGGTGCGTAAGGCACGCGGGTATGTTTTTTTCTGTGCACATGCTCAGTTTTGATTATGAGTAAACTACAGCCAGTGTTGGTTCGGGTGCACATAGAGAATAAAGACTTTATTTTGGGATTACCACTCTTAATAAATACACTTGAATATAAAGTAAATTGTATCACATAGCATTTATTGGGGCACTGGCGATTTTTACTGGGGCACTTATTGTTATATATACAATTTTTTGTACTTATATTTTGGATTAATATTAATATATGAAGAGTTTAATAACACAAACAAATAACCACCATTTTTAGTTGTTCTCAGAAATCTTTTTTTTATATATTGAACTCTTTAAGATTTCTGAAAACAACTAAAAAGCTCCAGTTTTAATAATCTCCATAAATCACACACAAAGTGTATATATATATAGTTTTAATAATCTCCATATATAGTTTTAATAATCTCCATAAATCACACACAAAGTGTATATAT
>CAIGQZ010000692.1:1879977-1898556 GCA_903798205.1 Danio tinwini
ATATATACACTTTGTGTGTGATTTATGGAGATTATTAAAACTATATATGGAGATTATTAAAACTATATATATATACACTTTGTGTGTGATTTATGGAGATTATTAAAACTGGAGCTTTTTAGTTGTTTTCAGAAATCTTAAAGAGTTCTGAAAACTGGACTGAGCTGGAGCTACCAAGGCCTTGGCTGCGGATGCTTTCCTCTGCAGTCTCTGCAGTCTCTGCTTCTGTGGGAGAACCAGCTCTTGGGAGTTGGACATGGACTGTGAGGTGGGGATAATTGTAAGAGGTGTCCATTTCCCTTGCAGAAGCTCCCGCTCTTCAAAAAGACTTAATCCACCACCTCTTAATACGTTTGTATTAATATCATTCAACTTTCCCCAATTCAACGGGGTCCTCCATGCCAGCAAGGAAGAAATAAATAAGGGTAGACTCACTAAACCCCAACTCCTGAAGTGCCTCAAGAAGACTATGGGCATAGATTCCAAATAGACAACCACAATACAGAAAGCATGGTCACCTTTAAGATGTGTTCTGGGAATAGTTTCCCATAACCAATATCCAAACCATATTGGTTGTATGCAACAAAACAGAGAGTTGCTACTTTGTTTTTTGCAGATAAACTCTTCATATGTTGTATTTTATTTGCTATGCTATCAGTTTTTTTTTAAATCAAATTGAATTAATCTGTTTATAATTTGAGGTTTGTTATTTGTCACCTATGGTATTGATTTAGTATCAAAACTGAGGTATGAGATTCTGTTATCATACCAATTCCCAAATTTTGGTATCAAGCCAACCGTTAAAGAAATATGTATATTTGTAAAGGTGATGTCAGTGATGTCCGATTACATTCACAGACTTAAATAAAAGCAGCTTTACATATTTAATTACAATTCAAGCCTCGGAGCAACACCAAAATATTACATCATCAGCATGAACCAATGCTAGATAACCACCCAGACTGAACGTTTCCAGAATGAATCTCCAAACAAACTTTGTTTTGGCCTTATTTTACTTTAAATGAACCAATTCCCTTTCATTCTTCAGTTCAGCTTGAAGTATTGATATTGATAACAAAGCATAAAGTATAAAATGGTGCATCATAGATTTTCCTGTACCTCATAAAGCATTGACTTCTACATTTACTGAGATTACCGTTATGGGCACTAGTCCATACTAGAAGGCACATACACACCACCGGTATTGTTGTTCCCTGATAAGCCGTTCCATTATGCAGAAGAGTAACCCTAAAATGACCAGAGATGCTATTAAGAGCTGACGTCAATCTCATTAAGGAAAATGGATTCTCCCAATTTAAGGAATGCAAATGGTTCCTGGCATGCCATTTGGGATTTGACGTATTGTTGTCTGAGTGTTCATGGGACTCTGGAGACAATAGCAGCCTGTCTTGTCTGGCCGTAGGTTGTGGTGGAGAAGTCATATCTGAAGTCAATTTTCTGGACTCTGCCCTCGACCCCTGAAGGCACTTTTCCTTAAGTACTGTCTCTGGCTGACACTGTTAGGGAAATTACATTTCAGTTTTAACCAGCCAGGCATAAAAGGAGGAAAGTGAACCCGGTCAGTCCTTCCAAAAAAGGCCTTTTATTAATATCACTTAAGAAGGGATGAGCAGTTTTGGTTTTGATAGTACTACTGTGTCCAGCGTACTGAGCATCCAACTATAGAAGGTTATATTTATCACATTTTAAATGCTTTTATTAACCCTTGTGCACTGTTCAGATTTACTACCCTTTTGTTATGTTAGAAATGAAAACATCCACTGAAATGAACTGCTGTTAAAATGCATCAGATAAATATTTTTTGCAGAAATCTGTTAATCAACCTCAGTCCTGATTAAAACTACTAAGTTGTTTAGAAAATTACAGGATTGTAACTCTTTAATTGCCAAGTTCATAAATGATGTCACTGATTTAGTGGAAAAAAAAAACATACAAAATGACATATTTTTAATATATAAAGTAATTGTGGACTAGATTTTTTTTTTATCTCACAGCCTTGGACATGTGGATGATTAGTAACAACATTGTTAGATTATCATTTTTTCTTCCTAATGTACTGTTGGTGTTTTGCCCCATTGACTTCCATTATAACCACATTTGATGGTGCATAAATCTACAGTCTTTGTTTTGTTTACTCCATATAGTCCTGAGAGCTGAGATGCATATTTAAATTTTTCTCAGACACATCAAGGTAAGTGTGCAAAGCTCCAGAAACTAGGCTTTTTTTTGCACAGGCTAAAAAGGGTTAATGGTGACAAATGATGATTAACTGTAAAAATGACAAATTTGACCTCTTTCCAACAGGGAAAACCACCAACAATCAAAAATGCATGATTATATGGTTTCATGTTTTTAAAATCAAACAAATGTGGTTATAATGTAAGTCAGTGGGGCAAAAACAGCCACCAACAGTAAATTAGGGAGAGAAAATTTTAAATTAATCAAAAACAATGCATCAAAGGCAATGTTGTTTCACATGTCCAAGACTGATAAAAGGAAGAAAAAATTCCAGCCCACAATTATGTTTTGTATTAAAAATACATCATTGTGTGTGTTTTGTTTACCAAATCAGTGACATCATTTATGAACTTGGTAATTAAAGAGTTAAAATCTTGTAATTTTCTAAGCAATTTAGTAGTTTTGATAAGTTTTGACTGAGATTGATTAACAGATTTCTGAAAGAAAAAAATAATTATATATATATATATATATATATATATATATATATATATATATTGATCTGATGCATTTTTTACAGCAATTTAATTCAATGGATGTTTTCATTCCCAACATAGCAAAAAGTGGATATTTGCATGTGAATTGTTGAGTTTGTTTTATAAAAATGCAAAGCATTTTCTCAAATTATGTCAAAATAATATTTGTCACTAAAAATAATTTTGTTAGCTAAAACACAGAAATAGTTATGGCCAAATTAAGACACAAAATCACCAAGAGTGCATGAAAACATCCCCAACAGTACATAAGGTTTAAAATACAGCTTGTCTGATACAACACATTACCAAATCTGCAATGAAGTTTCAATTTATGGTATCCAGCGTTGGGTGTAATTAGTTAATAAGTAACTGGTTACTGTAATGAAATTACTTTTCAGCTAAAATAGTAATCGCTTAATTTACTTATTTTGGCTGAAAAGTAATTTAATTACAGTAATCAGTTACTTAGTAACTGTAATTACACCCAACACTGTATGCCATAAATGTTTTGTATAAACCAATTCAGAGCAGATCAGTTGTGTTTTTTGTGACACAAATATTTTGCAGAATAATTCACCTACAATAATTTCAGATATAGAAGTTTAATTGTGTGATATAAGGTAGACATTTAGAGAAGCAGAGCAATTGTGTACATATACACTGTTTGCATTTTGTTATTTATAATATATTTAGCATAATAAGACAATGTTGTAACTAAATAATTTTAGATTTGTCAAAAAAAGAAACAATGAAATAAGAAATGAGTTATGTTATATATGAAATGTGGTGTTTTGAAGTTTTTAAGTGTTGATGTTTTAAAAAATGACTCAAATTATAAGAGTTTCATTTCTATTGTCTTTATGTGTTGAGATGTATATAGATTGTACTGTTGGGGATGTTTTTATCCTCTCTGGGGTGATTTTGTGTCTTAATTTGGCCATAACTTTTTCTGTGTTTCAGCTAACAGAATGATTTTTGGTGACAAATCCTATTTTGACACATATTTTGAGAAAATGCTTTGAAATTTTTAAAAGCTCAACGATACACTCTGGGCAAATTTACTACCCTTTTCTTATGTTAGGGATGAAAACATCCACTAAATTTAATTGCTGTAAAAATGCATCAAATAAAATAATTTTTTTCATTTTTTTGCATAAATCTGTTAATTAACCTCAGTCCTGATCAAAACTACTAAATTGTTTAGAAAATTACAGGATTTTAACTCTTTAATTGCCAAACTCATGAATTATGTCGCTGATTTGGTGGAAAAAAAAAACACAAAATGACGCATTTTCAACATAAAAAGTAATCGTAAACTGGATTTTTTTTTTTTAGTAACACTTTATTTTGATGGTTGAGTATTAGTAGACTGTCTGCTTAATATCTGTTGATACTGCTCCTTCAACAGACATTTAACTGATAAGAAACTTTGCAAGAACACGTCAACTTACACTAACTCTAACCTAACATTTTACCTTTTATCACAATCTTGAACATGTGAAACTACATTGCCTTTGATGCATTGTTTTTGATTAGTTAAAAAAACTATCTAATTTACTGTTGATGGCTGTTTTTGTTTCATTGTTTTCCATTATAACCAAATTTTTTTTTATTGTATACTATGACATCATATAATCATGATTTTTGGTAGTTTTCCCTGTTGGGAAGATTTGTAATGTTTACTGCTGATTATCAGTTGGCACCATTAACCCTTTAGATAGGCCTGTGCAAAAAATATTATTTTATGGATTTTATATAGAGTATAACAGCAAATTAAAGTGTGTGTATGTGTGTCTTTGAGTGCGCACTTACTGTACCTTGATGTGTCTGAGAAAATCTAAATTTGCATCTCAGCACTCAGAACTATATGGAGTAAACCAAAAAAAACTATAAAAACTAAAGATTTGAACCATCAAATGTGGTTATAATGAAAGTCAATGAGGCAAAAACAGCCACCGACAGTAAATTAGGGAGAAAAAATGAAAATCTAACAATGCATCAAAGCCAATGTTGTTACTAATCATTCATATGTCCAAGACTGTGATAAAAGGTTTAAAAAATCCAGTCCACAATTACTTTTTATATTAAAAAGATGTCATTTTTGTGTGTTTTTTCACCAAATCAGTGACATCATTTATGAATTTAGCAATTAAAAAGTTAAAATCTTGTAATAAAAAAAAACATTTAGTAGTTTTGATCAGGACTAAGGTTGATTAACAATATAATTTAATTACAAATATCTAATGAATTTTTACAGCAGTTTAATTCAGTGGATGTTTTCATCCCTAACATAACAAAAGGGTAGTACATTTGATCAGTGCACAAGGGTTAAGTAGTATTAAAGCAAGTAATTGCTTATTTAGTAAATACAACTTTAAAAATGTCAGTAATTAATTACATTTTACAAGTACACAACACACTCACTTGTATCTGATATCATTTTATTTTTATCCTAAAAGTATCTTGCTGACGTGATGCATCCCAATTCACATACTATCCATCCTAAATAGTATTGGAAAGTGGAATTAGTACTGTATGTCCCAAACCATGGTGTGTTAAAAAAAAGTATGCTAAAGGTTCCCGCATGGTCTTGTAAAACTTCAAAGTGTATAACCGTCTGTAACCGCTAATATTGCCTACAATACATTGTGTGTTGGACGTGAATTTGATTAGAACTACAAACTCGAGTAAAAAGTGTAAATAAACTACAAACACGGCGGACATGCAAGACCAACCGTCGAGTAGAGATGCTTCAGAGAAGTTGTTTGGATGACTATTAATTTTCAGCCAACTGGAAAATAATCAAATTATATTTTCTGTGTTATACTTTATCTGCAACAACAATGTGAGCTTATATCAAGATATGTTAGGACATTAACTTCTGAATGCAAAATTATCCAAAGGCCAGAGAAGATTTCTCCGCATGAAAGACTCGCGAATGGCAGATTATCCTGCTGAGGCTTCTGCAGTAAGATAGGAAATTAAATATGAAAGAAATGTGCATGATGTGTCTAGATAATTGACGGGACGCAACTAAGCAATATATTGATTTGTTAATGAGGAAGTAGTATGTCCCAAAGCTTGCATACTCCTCTGTTACACAATCAAATGCATATACTTTTCCTTCACACAAAAAGTACATAGTTTTAGGGCGTAGTATAAATATGCCAATTAGGACACGTTACAATGTAACATCGGGACAGATGTTATTTTTCTTTTTTCTACAGCATCTCTCCTGCAGTATGAGCAGATTATATCATTAGGTCATACGGTATACCTAATTTTGTATTCAACGTATATCACATTATCCTCTGTCCTTGGATGACTTTTGTAGTGAGGCAACTTTGGCAGGAAATGAGATAAAGATAAAGGCTGCCTTGTCCCTCTCTCCACACCGGACCTACTAATTTCAGACTCCTGAGACCCAGCAAACTAATTGTATTAGATTATGATTGCCCTACCAATGAAACAGAATGTGACACAGACTACACTGGAGGTCAGATGGGGGAGATTTGGGCATTTTTTAAAGGGGTCATGAACTGCCATTTTATTATTATGTTGTACTCGTCTCTGAAGTCCACTTATTTTATTATCTAGCTTTTCACATCAAAAGACGTCATAAATTTAATGCGATAGGGTATTTTCTGACCTGTTTTGCCTCCAGAACACATAGATTTTTTTTTTTATTGGTGTGGTGAAGTGTAGACTGCTGTGATTGGTTAAGAGTTTCACATATTTAAATGTTGGTAAAAAGTTGGAATGGACAGCTGTGTGAGCACTAGGGGTGTGACGAGACGCCTACTCCACGAGACGAGACACGAGATTGAGTTCACGAGATGAGACAAGATTTTTACACTATTTTAAGAAATCCGTATTGACGAATATCAATGGAATAATCTTAGAATTCAAATATGTTGCTAATATATGAATGGAAAATAGATTTTTATTTTTTAAAAATCACAAAATGCAAAACAATTTTTATGGTATTTAATTAACTTGTAATGAATTTCCTTCCATTTTTTATGTATACAATTTCTATAATTATTCCTATAATTTTATGTATGCAATAGTTTTATATTAGTTTAAATTGAATTCTATGCAATGAACATGCAAACACTGCAAAATATTTTTTTTATATTTAAATAGAAAATAGCAAACTCTACTGACAGGCTTTTCCCCCATAGCATTTCAGAGTATTTACATTGCAGACCTTGATGGTCAATTCGGATTTTCTGACAGTGTCCGATTTTTTTTGGATGACCTGCTTACATTTATCATCTTTTAAATGTGACTCGTACACGATTGACTGCAATAACACAGCACACGGCAAAAGGCGCAATGACCAGAAAAAAAAGAGCGGGCGCTGACTAACAGCTGATAATAAAGTGCTCTTTTTTTTTCTCCATTCCTGTATTTATTCAGTTCGCTTGGTTTCATTTTTGTATTTTCTTCTTGACAAGTTGTTTTGCTGTAGTTTATGACAAAAACATTCTCATTTGACCATTTTCTTTTAATCTAGGCCTTTTTAAACCAGTAGGCATCTTGATGTAATGTCCATGGCGTGATTTCTGTACGTGATGTATGCAACAGTATTATTTTATGTTAGTTACGTGGCGGATGGTGCGCTCTCTTTCTCTCTCGTGAACATGCTTAAATACTTGTGATACATCACACATATAAAAGCTTTTTTAGTCCCTGTGTGGAATTTGGTCACAAAAGAAAACATCCGCTTTACACGTACAGCATAAACGTGTTTGGTAATGATGAAGACGGGTGTGTTGAGTCTCCAGCAGTTCAGTATGTGTGTGCGCGTGCTTAGAGATGTGTGTAGGTGCAGAGAATATTGTGTCAAACAGCTGTGTGGACTGTCCTATCAAAAAATGCGGCTAAAAGTCCTAACCGATGGTAGCCTAATAGTTTGATTTCGGTGTTTACATATGTACTGCACTTCAATAATGCGACTTTCAGCACATCTAAAGTGATATTCCATCGCGTGGTAATGTCCATGGTTAATTTGAGTGGCTATAGTTGCAGCCTCTGCTTGGACATGAATAGCAGCCCTTTGGGTGGTGAGAAAAAAAAAGCGGTTACATCGCACCCACCCGCCCAACCGAGTGACATGTGCAACACAGAGGCCAGCCTTGCCAGGTGTGTGCAAAGCACTTGATTTGCGGTTTCAATTCAATTCTGCTTCCAATCTTCAATGTTAATTTTACCCTCACGCTTCATCATGATAACATCTACTCACGAGACAATGTTTCACCTCGACGAGAAATCTTGTCGTGATTTAATCTCGCGAGATCTCGTCCAACGAGATCTTGTCACACCCCTAGTGAGCACCCATATAGACTTCTAGATGTATGTTTAACAGCCATTTTGAACAAATCTTTTATGTGACTCGAGAACGATGAGTCCTCTCAGGGAGTGATTCACACATGCGTTCAGGTGGGGTAGAAGATTAGTTCCTTTTTTGAGTCTCTTATCAGATTCAGTCATTTGTTCATCAGGTGAAAGACAGAAGCCAATCATTTGCAGTCAGAGCCAGATGAGATTTGATCCGTTCATTTCTTGAGTCCTCAGGTTTTGAGTAATCTCTTCACATGCTGTTATGTGACTCAAAGAACCGAAGACTCAAAAAGTGAAATAATCATGGGCCCTTTCGACTCAGACTGTATACAGTTTAGCTTATTGAGCCATATGCAGCTTATATAAGACGTGTCGCGTGAAGGAACGACTCAAGTCAGAAGACAATAGCTGAGTTAATCGTAGACAAAAGACCTGGTAAACAACGAATAATCGTTTTCTGTTACATATAGTATTCTAGTTATGGCTTGTTTGTAGTGTCATCAATGTTTGAGCTAGATGTAGATGTGTTTGGAAGCAAATTTGACAAAATGAGTAAAAAAGAGTTGTTTTGTGGTCCGAGTCAGTAAAAAGACCCAAACTTCCCATCAACTACATTCTACACACTTCAGATTAGGGTTGCATGATACTGAAATTCAGTACCAATCGATACTGACATTTTAAAAACATCCATTTCCCACTAACATTGGAGCGCTGTCGAGCGCATTCCTAAACAGCGATGATTTGCCATTGTGTTCACATGCTCAACAGAAATGACTGTGATTGGCCATGAAGGTCATTTGTTGAGTGTAACCACAGATAAAGGGACACGTTTCAAAGTCACGTCGATCAGCTGGTTTGTCTATAAGCTGACATAGGAACAATCCGCTCAGGAATCGCAACTTTAAAATGCTCCAGGGGCCCTCTATCTGTTTTTACACTCAGTAAACAGAGGTGAGTTTGGTGAACTGATGAGCTTCATGGTCAATGTTTTTTAAATTTCAGTATCGATTGGTACTGAATTTCAGTATCGTGACAACCTTACTTCAGATGGTCAGACGGTGATGTGTGAACATGTTTATAACAGACCAATCAATAGTAAATGCATTTTAAAAACTATTACAGTTGTGTGGTGCGATATTACTGATGAATTCAATATAGTCTGCAGTAAAGTTTCAATCTGTCTGAAAAACCATCCATCGGATTGTACATTGGTTTGTAAATGAATCTATGGTAAAAACGAAGTAAACAAAGAACCAAGTTCTTGTTGAGGTAATCAGGAATTCTTAAAAGTAATGTTCATCCACTCATTAACCATATTGGTATCAGAATGCAAAGTTTTTCCACTGCAAATTTCAAATTGCACTTTATAGACACACAGCCTGATTTTTCTAACCCTTTCTCACTTTGAATAGTTTTTGGATTACGAAACTCAGTGCTGAAGTGCCAGTGTCCTGCATATTTTAGTTCCAACCTCAATTAAACACACACAAACCAGCTAATCAAGCTTTTTTTCTAGGTATAGTACACTCTCAGAAATAAAGGTACAGGAGCTGTCACTGGGGCAGTACCATTTCAAAAGGTACAAATTTATAATGGTACCTCAAAGGTACTTATTAGGTACATTTGGGTACTAATATGTCCCTTTGAGGTACCAATGTGGATTCTTTGGGTACAAATATGTATCTTTTAAAAAGGTACTTCCCCAGTGACAGCTCCTGTACCTTTATTTCTGAGAGTGTAGAAACTTCCAGGGAGGTGTGTTGAAGGAAGTTGGAGCTAAATCCAGGACACTGGAGCTGCTTTGACACAATCTGCATTGCAAAAACGCTATATAAATAAACATGAATTAAATTGGCCATCCAGGACTGAGTTTGGACACCCCTGACTTACAGTCTACTCACACTGAACTAAGCCCAAGCATGACTGTCCCCACTCTTCCACTGGCCTGCACTCATTTATATCTAGGCCAGAGCTGTTTACATCATCAGTGTAGCACATCTCTTTATTCACATTCTGATTTGGAACACTGGGTCACAAAACCAGCAATAAGTACATTTTGCTAATTAATATTTTTACATCACTTAAAAGCTGACTAGATACGCTTTCCATCAATGTATGGATTGTTATGATTGTAGGATATTTGGATATCTGGGATTTGATGGTTCAAAAGAATCAAAATACTGAAAATATTGCAGTGAAAGGTGCAGTACAGAGTTATCACACTAAATGAACCAGGATTTGGTGGTCAAATTCACTCTGCCATGTTTTAGATCACCTAGTGTGAGTGCACCCTTAGTTGGATTGTAAGGTGTCAACACTGAACCAGGTCATTGTTTCACATATTAAAAAAATTGAGGAAATGGAACAAGAACCACAACAAATTACAGAAGATATCCAAAACACTAGAATGCAAGAGGACTAAAGATATGCGCAACAAGTTTACATGAGTACAAAAGACATTCTTATATCAAACAACTTTGGAGAGGAAAAGCCTGACACTGTACAAGGATCAATGTTTCTACTGAAGGTTTTGGTGCTTGCATCTAATGGAATATCATTTAAAAGTTATATTTGTTTGAATATGGTAGCAGACACATAAAAAAGTATACTTTGTCCCAGCAGGCGCAGGACAACATGTCGTCAGATTGACATTGTACCCCAACGTCATAGGGACGTTGCATTTTGTTTAGGAATGAAAATCAGGTTGACGTCAGAAGCCAACATCAATGTCCAGCCTAAAACCAACCAAATATCAACATCTAATGATGTTACAGCTTGACGTTGTGAGAACGTTCCCACTATGGCGTCTATCAGGCGTTGGATTTTGGTTGCCATAACTGACGGATAAATGTTAGTATTTGACATGAATTTAACGTTGGTTGAAGATGTTGGCTCAACATTGGATTTTGGATTCCTAACACAACCTGAAATCAACCGAATATCAACGTCAATAATAGATGTCAAAATAATGTTGTCCTTAGACACTGGTTAGACATTGGAATTTTGGTCACCTGACGTCACAACCTATATCTAACCTAATATCAATGTCTTATGACGTTGTGTGCCTGCTGGGGTTTTTCTTATTTTTCTTTTTTCAAATGGAAACCAGTAAACCAACAGCAGCCTACTTATCTGGTGAAGCAGAGAGGCCTATTACTCATCCTAATTCTGTCAATAACCCATCATAGGTCATTCATGGGCTCCTCCCCTTACTCCTTGTCATCCCATTTGCCATTAGCTTCAGATAATCAAACATAACACAGCCGTGTGCCTTTCCTTGCATTAATATACCTCATTGCATTAGTCTGTATTACGTGACAGATGCAAACCATCTCAATCTGATCACCTCATTCCCCCATCTCTCATTCGCCTCTCTCAGAGGAGGGTCACAGAGTGCTCACTTTCACTAAATCAATACAGAAATGGCGGTTAGTGGACTCTGAGCTCCCTGTCATGGTTGAGCGCATATATTCACTGGAGGAGTGCTGCCCATTTTAGCCTTAGGAGCTTCGGGCTCGTGAGAAACAATGGACTAATTGATAACCTAGAGCAGATCCCTGACACTGAGGCCTGGTCTGCTCGTATTCTGCTGTTTCGAAGACAGGAAGAACGGCTATCTTCTATCTTCTCTGTTATATATCGCTCCCTGTGCCCCGGGCAGTGATGTGACCTTATTTATGATGCAAAAGTACTCCCATCCTCTGTACCGAGCTGTTATCATATACGTTGCACGACTCTAATGAACAACCAGATCTCTGAAAAATGGTAGCATCTCTATTAAGCGGTTAACTAAACTTGCAGACCCAATAAACTTTTAACCCCAGTGCTTCCTGCCTTGACAGTTTTATGGTCAGTGATGTCTTTTAAGTTTTCTAAGACATCAATTTGTGCCAATCCTAGAATGCTCTACTAAAAGCTCAGTGAAGCTAAAAAGAGAAATGGCGTTTTATAACAATGCTTGTATTGTATTCAATGCGGCAAAGTATAAATATAAGAAAATTCAACCTTAATAACTATATCTAGCTAACTGTGAAATTTTTTAACTACATTTTTGTATAGGCAATCATTGAAGTAGTCTAAAATAGCATACTAAGTGGGTTCTACATTTGACTATGAACCTACTTCACAACCATTAAAAAAAGCTTGTGTTGTATATAGTAAAAATATGAATTGTATGAATGGAATTCAGACATACCACCTTCACCATGTTGTGATTATCACATGACCTTCCAGCATGAGTTGTGTTGCTTCACTTTCATTCATAAATCCTTTCACATGGCCTCATGGGATAGTAAAGAGTCCAATGAATGTACCCCTTGGGAATCTAGGTGGAAGTTGTAGGCCATTTAGTGTGATTTGCCGGAAGCTAGCTCTTTGCAACTCTCAAATGGTCGCCCACTGAAGCTAAGCAGGGCTGCACCCGGTCAGTACCTGGATGGGAGACCACATGGGGAAAATAGGTTTCTGCTGGAAGTGGTGTTAGTGAGGCCAGCAGGGGGCACTCAACCTGCGGTCTGTGTGGGTCCTAACACCCCAGTATAGTGAAGGGGACTATATACTGCTCAGTGAGTGCCGTCTTTCGGATGAGACGTTAAACCGAGATCCTGACTCTCTGTGGTCGTTAAAAATCCCAGGATGTCCTACGAAAAAAGTAGAGGTTTAAGAAAATTTGCCCACTGGCCTCTGTCCATCATGGCCTCCTAACCATCCCTATACCATAATTGGCTGCATCACTCTTTCCACCAATCAGCTGGTGTGCAGTCTGGCACAAAATGGCTGTCGTCACGTCATCCAGGTGGATGCTGCACACTGGTGGTGGATGAGGAGATTCCCCCCAATGTGTAAAGCACTTTGAGTGTCCAGAAAAGTGCTATGTAAATGAAAGGAATTATTATAATCATTATAATTATTATTATTTAACCAAGTAGGACATGTTCCTGGATCAACATTTGAATCAGATTTAAGGGATATGTTTACATTTTATATTAAGTTTAAGCCCACAGTTTATACACAGGGTTATATGCTTCTAAATCATTGTTATCCAACTATTAAAATAATAAGTAGTCCTAAATCATAGTACGCTAAAATGTTTTTTAAAAAGGTACTTTTTAGGTACTAATATGTAACCTTTAGGTACTGGTATGTGCTATTTTTGCCTTTGGCTACAAACTGCCCCAAGTATTTTGTATTTCTAACAGTATTACATTAAGAAACAAGTTAAAGGAATATTTCATGCAAAAATGAAAATTTCTTCACCATTTTTACTCTCTCATGCAGTTATAAATCTTAATTTTTTATACCATTGAACTCAAATGATCTGAAAAAAGCTTGTTGATGGTACCAACTGACTTCCATAGTAGGAAAAATTACTATAGAATGGGTCTGCCACAATCACCAGCGATCTAGCAGTTACAGATCACTGGAGAACTACAAATTCTGCCACTGAAATGAACTACACATCCCATCATGCGCCTCACACACACCAGTTCCACATCACGCTTGATTACTCACAGCTGGAAACTTATCATGGACTGATTACCTGGACTATATATTCACCTCTTATGCACACACATTGCTGAGTCTTGTTTATCTGTAACTTTACGAAGTGTTTACTATTCCAGTCTTGCCGTGTTTCCTGACCTTTGTTTTGATCTTTGTTTATCCTGTTTGCCGCCTGCACCAAACTCTGCCTGTGACCACGACTATGCTTTTGGAGTATCACACTCTTGTCAGTATGTTTGCTTATGAAAGTGGCTTAGCAACAAGCTAATAGGAAGTACTGTGAACATTGAAGCTTGAATAGCGATGCAGTCTTTGCGTGATGCATGTTTTGCAAAGTTGCAACCTTTCTAGAACATTTCCGAAACGCCATGGTTCGAAAGCTGCTGTTGTACACAGCAGACAGCAGATTTCGTTTATCTAACATTCTAGAATAGATAAAGTTCAGTGTGTAATGCGCCCACCAATTTCCAAGATGTGTGAAAAGATGTCTTTGCTACTCATTTCAGCAAGGACTACAGTGAAAGTGCAGTAGACCTGCCTTCCCGCCCACTCTGCCTACTCCTTCATTGCCTGTGTCTCTTATTCTCTGCCCTTTTCAGGGGCAGACTGGTGTGCTAGTAGGAGGAGGGTCATATGCACTTCCTGGTTTTGGCTCAACGCCTAATCTATTTTAAGTTCAGAGGCCTGAGATTTTTCTTTGGCGAACCCGTACTGTACAAATCAGGGATGTCACAGAGAAAACAGCCCAAAGCAAAGGCCATGATGTTCACATAGCTTTGTTATGACGTAGAAAAACAGATACCAATCAAGTGGCTTGACTTGCAGGCTTGTAATAATTCTGTACAATGCAGATACAATCTTCCCTCTTGTCCCAAACCAAGACGGGACATCTGTATTCATTGAATACAATACTGTGCACAACCCTCAATCGATTTTTTTCCCCCCTGACTTCATTGATCACTGCATTGATTGGACCTCATAGATCTGAAAAAGCTGCATGTTGCTCAGAGTCAATAAATCAAATAATGAACTTCTCATGTTACGGATGATTGATGTCCTTTTGTGGCATTGTTAGTTTTGCCTAAGGGTTATTATGAGGTAGACTTACACAGCATCTTAAAATGAAAGCAAAACAGGTTATGCAAATTCCTGTTTGTTGTGTATGTCAAATTCCTAAAGGTCTGTTTTTCTTGTTATTTCTTACAGATGACCGATCGTCCAGCATTTCCCGCTCCTTGACTAATGAGCTGAACAGCTCTCTGGCTCCACTGATTGGTGAACGTAAAACGTCTGTGCCTGCCCACTCCAGTCAGCCAATGCTGTTTACTTTCGACATACCTGTACGCCATTCCCATGGTCCCCTGTCTAACAGTGCTCCGCAGGACTACCTCTTCCTCCATCAATGCATGAGCCGCAAGAGTGAGAGTGCACGGTAAGAGCCATGATCTCAAGGGATGTGCTCAGATTACACCCCTTATAGCTTACAGACCTATAAAAAAGAAAATGTTATTGTGTTCAATGTTGAAAGTACTTCGGTTTTATTTTTCTCAAATATACATTTGCCTTCAGAACTACTAAATTCTTCCTGGCATATATTCATACTAGGCAGTCAATTGGCCTACATTTTTGCAAAACCTGAAATACATTGCTCCGGGTATGTTCATTCATTTTCTTTTTGACTTAATCCCGTTAATCCAAATAATTTACAGCAAATGTCTTTGGACTGTGGGGGAAACTCCAGGTATGTTTCTTTACCCATTTCAGATGACAAATCATCAAGAGGGCGCTGTCGACATTTTTGCAAATTGGAAATATTTTACTTAGGGCAGTGGTCCCCAACCTTTTTATCACAGTGGACCTGTCAACGCTTGACAATTTTACCATGGAGCGGGGGGGCTTTGGTTCAACCGTTTTCTTAGAAGATGACAAGCTGACAAAACATTGCTGTCACTCTGATACAAGATTCATTTATAGAGAAGATTACAAAGCACTGCAGTTTTTGGATGCTCTGTGTTTGTCTTGAGATAATTAGTCTACCGAAATGTGTATATTCCATACAAGCTGAAGCTGATCGGTCAGGTCTTGTCACGTGACTCGCGGTGCGCTCCTGCCATTCATTCAAATGGGCACGCCTGGAAGGCGCAAGCGTGTAAGTGCGAACTTCCCCTAAAAAGGCTGCCGTTATTTGCAATCTGCAGCAGTTGTTCTTCTTGAACAGACATGGTGGATTTACCTGATTTGTCGAATCCATTCTTTGGCAGTTTGTGGGTCCTTCACTGGGCCTTTTCCCCTTAGCAAAGTAACTTTTTAAAGACTGTTTGTTTCTAACTCATTTTGCTGCTTGTGGGTTAGATTTGAGCGCTCAAGTGACCAAGATGTAAGCGAGAGAATATGGTAAATTTTCAAAATAAAAGTTTTTTTTAATAAAAGATTGTTCAGACTCAGATAATAAATAAAAGGGAAATAATTAATGATTTCTTGTGTGGCAATCGATCCACGAACCGATACCAGTCCACGGCCCGGTGGTTGAATACCACTGACTTGTTGTGCATTTTGTTGGCCATTTCAGATGACAAATCCATTAGAGGCCATGGTCTTTATATTTTGTTGCGATTTGCAATTATGTTATTAAGGGTATGTTTTATTGCACATTTTAAGTGAAAAATCCACTAGAGAGCCGCTTGATTTTGTGTTAAAATATTTCACAAAATTTAAGTTAATACAGAGGTCAGAATGATTATGTTAAGGTTTAAGTTTAGCATATTTTTAAATAAATATAATCTTAATCTTCTTAATCTTGATCATTTTAAATCTATATATATATATATATATATATACATCTGTTATGCTGAGTCATTTTGACATTTTAAATTCACACAATTTATTTAAAATGTCAATGTACACAAAATCACTTTTGTTCATTTAATTTGATGCAGACGCAAAATATTAAGTTAATATTAAATCTTTCACCCATACACATAGCGCCTATCCTGGTTTTACCTCTCGTCATCTTACAAAGATATTAATGTTATTAGGTCATAAGCAAAAGCATTTCAGCTTTAAACAAACACCTATGAGACCTTCCAACAAGTTCAGCAGCGTGCGGTGACGTATTGTCATGTTTACAGAAGGATTCACTTACAGGATGTGCTCATCAGTCATTTCACCCCGATTCTCTTCCTTTGATTATAATCCCACTGAAATAATGCCAAGTGAAACAGAGTTGTGTTATAATGCCCCTCGCTTATCAAAACAAACATTCGTTTTACCCTCAAACCGGTGTCTCTTCACACAACCAGTTGGCTAAGGCTGGAAGTTCCTACAGAAAGTAAATATATGTTTTTTTTTTCTTCATCCAATGTGTACGAGCCATGCCAGTTTTACTGGGGGAATGTCCATGATATTCATGACTACTCAAAACATTGTCATAATAAACATTCTCCATCATGCTCTAACAGACTGACTGCTCAGTAAACAGAAAAAAAAACAACTAGGCACAGAACATCTGTTATAAGAGAGAGACAGAGAAACACTGCCTCCAATGGTTGAATCATCACATCACACACATGCTGTTTTGTTATTACGGTGTGTGTGTACTAGAACAGTGTTGTCATCTACATCTATTAAACAAGTTTTTGCTGATTGATGTAAAATGCAATTAGAAATTATTAAAGTTTTATAACGTTGTTATTTATTAATTTATAAATTATTTATTTAACTACTAATTTAAAACAAGCTGAAACAACACAATTCTTGAGATTTTTTTGGGGATAACCAAATTCTTATGTTCAAATCACTTCAAGTTGTAAAAAAACTAATACGCTAACTTAATTACTTCATGTTGTTCCAACACAATCAATTGTGTGGAACCCAGCATTTTTACAGTGTAGAAAGAAAACATGATTTACTTACAGTATTTATTATATTGCACGTAGATCATAACTTTAACTCATAATGTATTAAGGTTTGACTCTGAAGAGGTGCATACACATTTCCTAACAATTGCATTGTTATTTAGTAATATTTAAAAAGTAATATTTAACAGGATGTATAGGATTTTATATACTGTATAAACCAGTCAGTGGCGCCCCCAGAAAATTTTCTTAGGGGTGGCCAGAAGAGGCCACACCAAGGCCCGATCCCAATTCTATTTTTGTACCCCTACCCCTTCAAAATTTACCCCTCAGAATTGGGACAGCACTACAACACCTGTACACGTCATCATATGTCATCGCAATCTCTTGCTTCATATGAGATCAGACGATGGCGACTGCTGTAATTATTCCAGTTGTGTTATTTTTTGGTATTTATCTTCAGGAAATCACTGAAGGCATATATGATGTTATCATAACAATCTAATGTGGCAATAAGATCGTAACTGTACTTTGCATTTACACCGTGGCCATATTCATCTATGTAAACACACAAAAACAACATTAACATCATAGCAGACACTGTAAAAGCTCATTCTCAGCCACTAGACTGTTCTGACAAGGTATTCGAGTGTCAATGAGTGTCAGAATTTTGTTGGACTGCTGTACAGGAGTTATGATTAGGGATTATAGATCGAAAAATTTAGCGTTTTTTTTTTTATTTTTGCTTTTTTTTATAAAAGCATGACGGTAAAACAAGAACACGGTTATGAATATATAAAAACGTGTTTGTTTGTTGTAAAAATTTGTAATAATGACAAAAAAACTAATTTGTGGCTCTCCTTACTTCCGGTTACAGCAAAACTGCCGCTGTAGCTGGTGCATTCTGGGAAATTTGCTTACTCCTTGGTTTTGAGTATGGTCCTGAAAAATCTTCGTTCGAAGGGGTGTATACCCTTTTCCCTTAGTGTTACGCCTTCAAGCTAAAGAGAATTGGGACACCACTACCCCTTCACATGAACAAAACGAGGGGTAGGGGTAAGGGGAAGGGCTAAGAGGTAGAATTGGGATTGGGCCTAAATCAATGAATCAAAAAAACAATGAATTCAGTGCAATGTTATATT
>CAIGQZ010000692.1:1898956-1931932 GCA_903798205.1 Danio tinwini
TATATATATGAAAAGTGTTTTTAAACTAAATATAGATTTTTTTATTTGGTTTGCACATGTACTTGCTGAATTAATTCAATGAATAAATTACAAAATTGCAAACAAAATTAAAACCACATTATTTCATTTTCCAGAAACAACAATATAACATTGCATATAACATATATATATATAATAATAACTTTTAATTTTTTTCACATACTTTTATTGTACAGCATACAGTATATGCCATGTCTAAAATTAATGAAGAATAATAAGTTAATAATAAAACAAACAAATAAACAAACTGAACAAAAGGCATTACTATATACACACACACTAACACACACTTTTGAGCCACAATATTATTATTGCAGCTTCTTCTATTGATGTACCTTAAGGTAAATATTAAATTGTCATATTGAAGGTGTGTGCGTGCAGTCAACGACGAACGGGGAGGGCAGTGGCGGTTCTAGTTTAAATGACACCGTGGACGAACCACCCCATATACCCCCCCAACCCCACTTAAATTGTTAATTTATTTTTCAATAAGTATAATAATTTATTTATATTTATTCTAAATAAATACAATTATTATTATTAATATTATTATACAATTATTATTCTAAATAAATAACAGAAATCAACCCTAAATGTTACTGCAAAACAATGTAACAACTGGAGTGATATGCTAAGATCACTTGAGAAATATTTAGCATGAATATTATGACAATTCTAAAGAATTTAAAAAATATATGTTTTATAGAATTGTATGTTGCCTTAGACTCGACTCATGGCCAAGAATTAATGTTATGAAGTCTTAGCTCCCTGACTCTTTATCCCTCTTTTCTGCTTTATAGCCATGCCTAGTGAAAGTAACATCATCATCATATTAATCATATTATATAAACTTTAGTTTTGTCCACTTGCAAAACTCACTTCGTGCCGACACCTCTGCACAAAAGGCTGTTACTCCGGTTTCACGGCGTATGAGCGGCGTGTATTTTATTAGTGTGCATGCAAACAACCAAGATTCACACAGGAGTGCGTGAGGCAAACGTGAATAGTGTTTTGCGTGCATGCGTCAGTTTCACCAGCGTTGTTACGGTTGCGCGTGTGCAAAAGATGCCAACTGTGAACGGCCTCTAAAATCTTTATTCTGGGATTGCCACTTTAAGTCAGTACACTTGCATAAAGTAAATCGTGTCCCAATGCTTCAACTAGGGGATTTTTTGCATCGTCTCCACGTGCCGCCCCCAGCATGATGTCACTTAAATTGCATCGCTAAAGGCTGCATCCAGATACTATTGCGCCACTGGGGGAGGGGCAGTGAATCAGCTACGTCAGTGGCACCAACAATAATTTAGTGGCTGCATTTTATTGATTTATTTATTGAAATATTGGGAATTTACATAAGTACATTTAATTTATTAATATAACAGCTAAATCATATTGGGGCGCCCCTGACACCAGTGTTGGGCACATTCCTTTAAAATAGTAATTAGTTATAGTTACTAGTTACTTTCACAAATAGTAACTGAGTTATTAACTGAGTTACATAATTATAAAAGTAACTAACAGAGAAAGTAACTAATGTGTTACTTTCTAGTGTCAACGACTATAAAATAAATATAAAACATTGTACGCTAATCTATACTATTTTAATGTTGTTGTGGGACAATGTGAGAGACAACCATTAAATTCAACATATCATTATAAATATTATCATTTCTATAGTTGCACAATAAAACACAATAGATTGTTTAGTACGTATAGATATTAGATATCATTTTGTTTAATTCTTTCTGAGTAATAAATGTTTGCGGTGAAGAAAAATCAAGTTTTAGTTGCTTTGATGTTGCGGCTTCGCCTCCTCCTTTGGTAGCAGAGCTCACGTTATCACCTGTGTTCTTAGCCACTAATTTCTAATTACTTGTCACTGTCGCAGAAAATCTCTTTATTTTTCCTGGGCATAAGTTGCACGATATATAAACATTCTTGCCTTTCACCTAATGAGGGAAAGTAGTGCTATTTCCAGTTTGCAAACGCTAACTTTGAACTTGTTGGATTTGCCATCACTCTGACTCCTGGTTGTTGGTGTGTGCGACTGACTGTGCGCGTGCTTGTTTGTGAACATCCATACTACTCTGCCTCCGATTGGCAAATGATGGAAATGTTCTCTATTTAAGCCAATCCTCACGTTCTCGGTTACACCGCGTTCACAGACACCCCAATCATAATCGCTGGTTGGTTATGTGTGTCCCGCCCCTGCCCCAAAGAGACACACACACACACACACCCCAGAGAAAGAGAGTTACTATGGTAACACGCATTTTATTGTCAGTAACAGTAGCGGCGTTGTAACAGGGGAAACAGTCATTCATTTGATTATTTGTTACTGAAGAAATAGCGCTGTTAGTAACGTTGTTTATTTATAGTGCCCTTATTCCCATCACCGGTCCACACATATATACATTTGCCATCATAATGGTTCATGTATAATTTGAAATTTTAACGATTTTTTTAATAATAAAAAGGGTTAAATGCAGTAGTACTGTGCTAAAAATATGCTAAAAATATAAACTTACAAATTTATGTGAAGTTGCTGATCAGATACAATATGTTTAACTGAACAATATTGTCTTTTTTATTAAATAACAGACACAGAATGCATAAATACTGTACAGATTTTAGATGCCATTTTTGTCTTCAAAGACCATATTTTCCTCAAAATTATTTTTCTTTTTTGAGCCAACTCTTATGGTTTGGATATGATTAATATTTAGATGTGTTCTTTAGTTTTTTTGAGTTCATGCAGTATATGATCTGCCTTATTGTATGTTATCGGCAATGTGTGAAATCCCGATATTGTATAGAATGTCGAAATGTATAGAATGCCTGATGGTTTTAGACAAAGTATGAAATATAATTTTTTTGTGAAGATTTTGCATACTTTTCCTAGGCATTCTATATCATTCCTAGGCATTATATACAATGACAAGTATAATTTAGGCAAAGTGTCAGAGGAGCACAACAAAAGCCTTTATTTATCATTATATATTTAAAAATGGAAGGAATATGAAATAAAGAATATGATGTTCTTACTGGAAAAACAATGACAGCAGATCTGAGATTAGAGGATTTTTTTATAATATTGTCTGCAATGTGGGAGTGCAACCTCGTACCAGCAATATGCTGTCTTACAATAACGTTCAACACTCATGTGCTTTGATCGCCATCAACAAACAATGACCCAAGTACCACCGCCAACATCAGTGGTGGGAAAAATGGCGGGGGTGGGCCAGTTGCATACTTTGCCGCATGACATTCTATAGTAATTCTATAGAATGCCTAGGCAATGTATAAAGTAGCAATCATTTCATACTTTGACATTCTATTTTAGGCATTCTATACATTTCCATTCTATAGAATGCCATATTTTACACATTTCCGGTAACATATACATCATTTTATTCCCCAAAAGTTGAAAATGCATATTTTTTTTCTGAATGACAGTATTTTTAGATTCATTTTATTTGTATGGAGTTGAATACAGTATTATGTTTACAATATTACAGGATTAAATGTCAAATATATATATATATATATATATATTTTTATATCAAGATTATACCTAAAAAAGTGTCATCAAAGTTAGATGTATGGATAGATGGATGTATGGATAGACATTCATTTATTCCTCTTATTTTATGGTTATCACACTTAAGTGTTTAAATGAAAATAATTGCACACCTGTTCATCAGCCCATCAGAATCAAGCATTCAACAGCGTCATAGTATGAATAAACATACATTTAGGAGGGCAATATTTAATGATTTAACCTCAAAATCATAAACATTGATTGCCTAGTCAACATTTGATTGTAATGTAATGTAATGTAATGTAGTGTATTTATATAGAGCATTTATTGTGTATGGCCATACACCCAAATCGCTTTACAATCATGGGGGGTTGTCTCTCCACACCACCACCACCACTTGGATGATGCGACGGCAGCCACAGGACAACGGCGCCAGTACCTACTGGTGGAGTGGAGAGACAGTGATAGAGCCAATTTGGTGAATGGGGATGATTGGGAGGCCATGATCATAAGGGCCGATTGAGGGACTTTGGCCAGGACATTGGGGTTACACCTTTACACTTTACGAGAAGTGCCTTGGGATTTTTAATGACCACAAAGAGTCAGGACCTCGGTTTTACCGTCTCATCCGAAAGACGGCGCCCACTAACAGTATAGTGTCCCCTTCACTTTTACTGGGGCATTAGGACTCACACAGACCACAGGTTGAGCACCCCTTGCTGGCCTCACTAACACCACTTCCAACAGCAACCTAGTTTTCCCATGTGGTCTCCCGTCCAGGTACTGACCAGGCTCAGCCCTGAGTAACCGGTCTTGGGCTGCAGGGTGATATGGCTGTGACATAGTATGAATAAATGATTGTTTGGTATTATGTATAACAAGGGCTGCTAATAGTTATAGTATATTCTATTATAGATTAGATCAGGGGTGCCCAAAGTTTTTCGTATGAAGGGCCAAAAACCAAATATCACTGATAGCCAGGGGCCAAAGATAAATAAAGCAAACTATTTTACATTTAAGTCGCCATGGGTAATTTCCTAATTCATTTCATAATATTAAAAAATAAGTAGAAAACATTACTTTGAATCGTCCTAACTAATGCAGTATAACTTTTTAAATTATAACTTTTTGCTATGAAAACATAAACAATCACATTTATAGGACAGTGGAGGTTGATGCTGAATACACTAGTCAAGCTGAACTTGCCTTGATACGCTGACCAAAGTCTTTCTAACCGTCACATGTACATTTTAAACTAAATTTGATAAAATTTAAATTAAACACTTAATTTCAGATAGCTTTTTTTGTAGCTTAACAATAAAACAAAGAAATAAAAGCTTACATGAAAATTGAAATGACAAATTTGAATCTCAAAACCATTCTCAGATGGAATGGCAGGCCAAATCAAAGGTTACGGCAGGCCCTAGTTTGGACATCTCTGGATTAGATTAATCTCTTGAGTTATGATAGCAGTAATGTCTATATGACGTAATTTTGTTTTCAAAGGAGTGCCAGTTTCTCGCAGGCCTCACGCAGCAGTCTTCTGGTGGGAAGTGACTCGGCGGTTCAGAGATTGACTCATGGTTTCTCCCACTGTTTGAATGGCATGGGTGCCCAGCTTCACGGTTTCTACAGCCTCCCCAAACCTGGAAAGCATCAGCAGCCCCCCTCGCGGGCCGACTCACAGGAAGCATGCTACGTTCTGCCCAGGAACTACAGCTCTGAAGGGGCATCCGAGCTCGATTCGGAAGACGTGTACACCTTTAAGACCCCCAATAACACTCTAGCGGCACCCCAAACCAATGAGCAACGAGCTCTCGATAACTACGATTTACCAGTTTACCAGATCCCCCGCACGTTTGACAAGAACCACAATGCCCTGATGCCGTCCAGTGCTGACTCCACAAGCGCGCCTCCTCCAAGACCTCCAAAACCCAGCCAGGGCTCAGAGTCACGGTGGGGCGGCCCGCTGTCCACAGGGGCTCAGAACGGAGAGGTGTCCACAGCGTCCGTTATCCCCAGGAGAAACACCCTGCCGGCGGTGGAGAACATCAAACTTCATAGAGGTACTGCACTGCTCATTTACTCTGTTATCTTCCCTAATTTTGGTTTGACTTTTTGTCTCATCTTGGTCTCTTTGTTTCTCTTTTAATCTCATTCACATTACATCCTCCTGTCTCCTCATTTCGTCTTTGTTTGAACCTCTGAATTTTGCGTCTTGCTTTTCTGTCTTGCTCCCTTTCATCTTTCTTTTCCTCTCATTTTGTCAGTTTTATTCTTATCTGGCCTCATCTCATCTCTTATTTTCTCTTCTTGCCTCATCTATTGGCTTTTCGTCTTTTGTTTCTCTTCTGTTTTTTTCCTGACGTTTCCTTTATCTTACATTTGCATATACACTACCTGACAAAAGTCTTGTTGTCGATCCTAGTTGTAAGAGCAACAAATAATAACTTGACTTCTAGTTGATCATTTGGAAAGGTGGCAGAAGGTTGTTTTTTTTTCATCACAAATACTGCAGAAGACCTATTGGAAGCCGGATGGACCAAAGATTCTCAGAGAAATCAGTCAAGTTTGGTGAAGGAAAAATCATGGTTTGGAGTTACATTCAGTATGGGGGCATGCTGAGAGATCTGTAGAGTGGATGGCAACATCAACAGCCTGAGGTATTAAGACATTTTTGCTGCCCATTACATTACAAACCACAGGAGAGGGCAAATTCTTCAGTAGGATGGTGCTTCTTCTCATACTTCAGTCTCCACGATTGCTCCAGGATTGGCCAGCTCAGTCACCAGACATGAACATTATTAAGCATGTCCGATGAAGCCACTTTTGATTCTAAATGATCAACTAGAAGTTATTATTGGTTGTTCCTAAAACTTGGATAGGCAACAAGACTATGGTCAGGTAATGTATTGCATATTTTTCTCCCATCTCTGCTTTCATCTTTTTTTATTCTCATTTTCTTTCTCTCAAATTCTCTGTTTTGCCTCTTCCCGTGTTGCTTGATTACCCCTCCCCCCACCCCATCCCCCCATCTTGTTTTAATCTTGTGTGTTGTTGTCTCATTCATGTTTTCTCATTCTCATTTTTTCATGTTTCTCCTTTCATCTTTTCTGATTTAATCTTGTTTTATTTTATTTCTTTCTCTCAATTTCTGTTTTGCCTCTTTCTGTGTTGCTCAATTGTTCTCCTCATCTTTTTTGTTCTGGTCTCATTCAAGCCTCATCTTTTTCTCTCATCATTGTCTCCTCTTGTCCCAATCTCTCTCTTTTTGCCTTAGCTCATACTTTCTACTCCCCTAGTCTCCTTTATTTTCCTGTGGTCTTTTTTTTCTCTTTGGATCTTATTTGTTTTAATGGTTTCCTTCTCCTTTTGTCTCCTCATATCTCCTATTTTCTTTTTATGTCTCTTTTTCATCCCATCTTGTGTTTTAATATGGTCAATTCATCTCTCTTCATATCTCTTTGTCTTCTCTCTTTTCTTTGTCTCATCTTATATTGTCTCTCATTTTATCTTTTTAATTTTATGTCTTGTTTTATTCACAACTTTTCTCTTCGAATCTCTTCTCATTTAGTCTGTTTGTTTGAATCCTGTCTTGTTCTCTTTGGTCTCTATTTTAACGTTCTAGGCGAAAAGTCTAAAGTGCATGGCGCAAAAGCATTAGGGGCATGTCTAAATCCACTTTTGCTATTTTAAGGACAGAAAAACATGCTTTTAGCCGCAGCACATGGTCTAACAGGGTTGTGCTTTTTCTCTTATTGAGTTATTGATGTGTTTTGAGCATAACATTCATTAAACCAATCAGAGTCTCATCTCCCATTACATTTAAGAGTAAGTTGTGTTGCATGGCGCATTTGCTATTTACATGGCGGACTTTGTAAGTGGAAAAACTGAATGCTTCACTAGCAAGAAAACAGTTAAACAGACCATCTGCAGCACGAGGATAAAGAACAAGCCTCCTCCATTTGACTTCTTTACTTTCTCTTTACTTTTACTCTTTACAGTACTCCTTTACTTTCATGGAGTAAGGAAACGGCGGAAACGCACTCCACTGAAGACATCCATTAGCCTATATATTTAATTTGGTTTGATTTGTTTCAAAACTCTTTCTAAATTCAGTTCCAATTTTTTAGCAAACTAATAAATGAACAATAGTAACAAAGTGTGGTCAAAAAAATTGTTATTTCCAAGTTATATCCAAACACACGTCCTATTCTTATGCCCCATATTGTGATGCATACATCTCCAAAACCTGACAGGTGGACAAATCTAATCCGTTTTTATTGAAACAAATATAATTATGCATATAATAAATAATACTGCTAATAATAATAACGTTATACAAATGCAAATTGAATAAACTGAAAAAAGTCCCCCGACCTGAAGAAGGCACGGAGGCAGTGATTTTTATACTGCATTTATGTAAGAAATAATTTTTTTTGTAACCTTTTAATCCTTAGATTTTTTTTTCATATGTAAAGATATTTGTGTATCGCTGTACATCCTGTGTGTATTAAGCAATGTGTAAGCATTTTGGACCCGCATAGGTGCATAACTAACGCACACTGCACTGGACTTTAGACCTGCTTTTAGTTGGTCAATGGTCTATTTCAGTTTCTCAAAATAGCAACACGTCAACAATGCGCCTTAACACACCTCCTTTATATACTGAAAAAAATTATGTCTGCAAAACTGCTACAAACAATTTATTTGTGTTGAACTTAAACAAATTAAATTTAATAAAATTCTACTTAATTTGTTTGTTTAAATTCAGCCCAAATAAATTGTTTACAGCCACTAAACGTAAAATAGCAACAAATTGCACCTAACATTTCTTGTGCTCTATTGCACCGGGTGTATGAGGGCCAGTGGCGTAGCAGACTGGGGGCCCTGCATCGTCAACCATCCCCCCTCTTCGCTTGTAATCACGCCACGGCTCCTCAGTTCGTGATCGATGCACCCCCCCCCCCAAAAAAAAAACCCCCCAACCACTGGAGCTCCAGCTTTTTTGACTCATTTTTAATCTCGACTTTTAATTCATCTCCCACTTTTCTCCATCTTGTTCACTTTAACCTCTTTTCATCTTGTCTTGTCTCGTGTCGGTTTTAATGCTTTTATTCCCTCAATTTTGTCTCCTTGTTTTCAGTCTTGCTTAATACATGTTTTTTTTCTCTCTCATGTAGTTTTCAACTCATCTCATTCTCATTTAGTCTTTTGTTCTTTTGAAATTTTCCTTGTCATCACTCTTCTTGTGTTGTTTTTCATTTAAAGTCTCGTTCATTCTCAGTTCCTTTTCTTTTTTCCCATTTTTATGTCTCCTCTCATCTTTATTTCTCCATGCTTTTAATCTAGTCTCTCCTCTCATTTAACCAGTTTCTTGTAATCATGACTGTTCTTGTCTCTTCACATTTTGTCTCAAGCTCACCTGGTCTCATTTAGTTTCCTCTCATATCTCCTTTTTTATTTTGGTTTCATTTGTAATCTTGTCATCTCTCCTTTCACATTTGGTTTAATCTTGTCTCTGTTGGTTTCATTTGTTCTTTTTTGCAGATTGTGTTATTTCTCACACTTGTCTCACATTTCCTCTAGTTTTTCATCACCTCTTTTCATGTTACTTTTTCATATCTTCTCATTCTTTTCCTCCTATCTTTATTCATTTACTCTGTCTCTTTTTTTAATGTGTGTCTTCCAGTTTACTCTCATCCCTGTCTTTCCTTTTGTTCTCATTTCCGCTCATAATCTCTTGCCTCTCGCCTATCTCATCTTGTCTCTTCATCTCTAATTCTCGTTTATTAGGGCTGTTTTGTTTTTGCAGAGTTCTCTCAGACGTTTGTCACTCTTCTCCCATTCCACAAAAGCTGTGAATCAATGTTATTAGCAAATCCCGACCCCTCTGCTCTCTTTCATTCCCATTTTTTTTTCTGAATGTGCACATCTGATTTGAAACCGAGAGGCAATCTGGTCAAGGTTTACTCTGTTCTGCTACAAGGCTAATGAAATTCAAGCCATGCAGGCAGACCCAGAATGGCTTGTTCCGGCCTGATAAGCAGCACGGGGAGGAAAAAAAAAAAAAAACGAGCACACACAATTCAGTGATTTCCTAGGGGTTTGTGCTAAGCAAGGCCAGACTAGTGTGTCTACAGGAACAGGAAGTGACCTTTTGGCCATCCCTGCCTGATTCCCACACCTGCGCTTGGTGGCCATGTTCTCAAATAAAGCAGAATTTATGGAGGAATAGAAGAGTGGTTTGATATCTGATGTCTTTTCTTAGATTACTTTGTACCTCAGGCTGATTACTTGGTACTTGTTTCTATATTTTCTTGCTCATACCTTCTCCTCTGTTTCAGGATCCTCTTTTGAAACCAGCATTCACCAGAGGCCAGTCTATTTTAACAATTCTGGTCAGTCGGTGGAGTCTGTAAACGATGGATTCAGTTCTTACCTGGTAAAGCAGCTTTCCATACCAATTGCATGACATTTTCAAGGTCAATAAATGCTAACTTTTGAAAAAACTCTGTATTACATTCAGCATATAGGCAAGGACTTGGAAAACAAAATACAGGACTGTTTGTCCAGACAAATCGCCTTGCATGAATAATACAGCCCTTTTGGTTGTTTTAATGATAACGCCAACCTAATTTCACCAATTAGGACATCTGTGTTGATCCTGGAACAACATTCCAATCAGCCAATTCGAATTAAAGGATATGTTTACCGTTTATGTTATGTTTAGGCTTACGGTTAGGTTTTTGCACTTCTACATGATTGTTATAACTATTATTCCCCTCTGACTTTGAGAGTAATTTAAACTTTTGGTTGGGTATGGATTACATTTTCCAACAAAAATGATGTTCCAGGACAACATACATGTACACTCAGCGCTCACTTTATTAGGTACACCTGTCCAACGGCTTTAAAACAAATTTCTAATTAGCCAATCACATGGCAGCAACTCAATGCATTTAGGCATGTAGACTAGTCAAGATGATCTGCTGCAGAAGAAAGGTAATTTAAGTGACTTTGAATGTGACACGGTTGTTGGTGCCAGACGGGCTGGTCTGAGTATTTCAGAAACTGCTGATCTACTGGGATTTTCACACAACCATCTGTAGGGTTTACAGAGAATGGTCCTTAAAAGGAAAAAGATGCAGTGAGCAGCAGTTCTGTGGGCGCAAATGCCTTGATGACAGAGGAGAATGGCCAGACTGGTTCCAGCTGATAGAAAGGCAACAGTAACTCAAATAACCACTCGTCACAACCGAGGTATGCAGACGAGCATCTCTGAATGCACAACCTTTGGTGGATGGGCTACAGCAGGAGAAGACCACACCGGATGACCATGTCAGTTCGCTGTACTTAAATGGTCTCCACAGTCACCAGATGTAAATCCAATAGAGCACCTTTGGGATGTGGTGGAACGGGAGATTTGCATCATGGATGTGCAGCCGACAAATCTGCAGCAACTGCATGATGCTATCATGTCAATATGGACCACGATCTCTGAGGAATGTACATTATTGAATCTATGCCATGAAAAATTAAGGCAGTTCTGAAGGCAAAATGGGGTCCAACCCGGTACTAGTAAGGTGTACCTAATAAAGTAGCCGTTGAGAGTAGATGTTAATCCAGAATCGCATTGTACAAGGCAAAATTATGACGTGCTGAATGATAACATCTGAACTTGTAAGAAATCTATTTGAGCACCATAAACCCAAGCAGGAATTTTTTAAGGTTGAATGTTAAAAGGTCAGAAGAAAATTATCTAATAGCTTTACAAATATAATTGTAACAGCACATTTTTTTTTTACAGAGAGTGCTTTGTGCAATGTAATAAATTTAATTATATGTGTGATTCTTTTTTTTTTTTTACATTTCTGTGGACATCGTAATTGGCGCATACAAAGATTTTGTTTATTATATTTTATTCTACAATTAACTTTAAATATTAACAGTCACATCTATAGTGTGTAAGTAAAGATCACCAGTAATTAAGTTCAGTATCCTGTTAATTATAGCTCTAGTAAGTCATAAAGACACAAATGGCACCATTTCCTGATAATGACCTCATAACTCACAGAGTCACAAACTGACAATAACAAGTCTATTCAAAGTACGCAGGAACAAATGGTGTGTGTCACAGTGATTTCCACCACTGATCTGGAAACTGTGTAAGCTGGATTGTTCTTCTTTCTTTTACAGAGAACTAAAGCCCCATTGACCCGCTCTGATAGTGCCGGCTCTGATGATAACTATGTACCCATGAATCCCGGCTCGTCCTCCTCCCCTCTCAGTGCCGCCCTGGCTGACAGTCCCAAAAATAACTATATTCCCATGAGCCCAGGTCCTCACCATTTTGATTTTCCAGGATTCTCTGCAACATTGCCTGCGAGGAAGGGCAGTACAGCATCATTGTGTCTCCGACCTGGGCGACTCAGCGACGTCACACCACCACCAATCAACCGCAACCTGAAACCCAGGACAGGTGAGCAATGGCAAAACTACTCGTCTACATTGTCTTCTGTAACTTTAATAAAAATTGGTGAGATATTGAAATGTGTTTCTTTTTAAATATAAATGATTATTTGTCTTTGTTTGCAGCAAAACCAACACCTCTCGATTTGAGGAACAATGGTATCATTGATGAACTTCCCTTCAAGAGTCCTATTACCATGTCTTGGACAAGGCCAATGTAAGTGGCTCTCACAATTTAGAAAAAATAATTTAAATACTAATCAGATTTCCCACGATTTTCTTGAACAGCAGTTTCAAGGACTTTTAAAGCACCATAATTGTAAATCAAGTGCCTTTGTAATTCCTACCCCAGCATATGTAGCACCATGAAAGTCGTTACAGTACTTAACATTTCACTTACACTTACAATTTACAATAGTCACATCGCAGGATGCTCAATGTTGATTAGTGCAGTGTGTCCTAACCCTGTTCCTAGAGGCACACTAACAGTACATATTTTGGATGTCTCCTTTATCTGACCCATTCATTTCAGGTTTTGGAGTCTCTTCTAATGTTCTGATGAGATGATTAGGTATATTTGATTAGGGAGAGGCTAAAATGTTTACTTGTGCACTTGGTGTGCCTTCAGGAACAGGGTTGGGAAACACTGGATTAGGCATCGTAGTTGACCACATGATATTGTGATAGAACACATTATATTTGTAAAAGTCAATGCAGAATTTAACAAAACTGGAGTGAATGTTTATCATTTGCATGTGTTTTTAGGCCTGTGACTGTGCAAGCATATTAAAAGTTTTTTTTTTTTAGAAATTAATGGTTTTTATGTTTTGTCTTTTTGCTCTGTTGTGATTATCTATGCTTATAATTTGTTTATTCATTTTAAGCATGTTTCACTCCCCTACAGAATCCTTCCCAGTCAATCTAAATTAATCGATTTTGTCAAATTAGAGCTTTTATGCCATCTGGTAAAACTGAATTTCTATCGCTATATACAGTTAAAGTCCGAATTATTAGCCCCCCTTTGAATTTTTTTTTTTAAATATTTCCCAAATTATGTTTAACAGAGCAAGAAAATTTTCACAGTATGTCTGATCATATTTTTTCTTCTGGAAAAAGTCTTGTTTGTTTTATTTTGGCTAGAATAAAAGCAGTTTTACATTTTTTAATACTATTTTAAGGACAAAATTATTATCCTCTTTAGGCAAATTTTTTTAGATAGTCTACAGAACAAACCATCATTATACAATAACTTGCCTAATTACCCTAACCTGCCTAGTTAACCTAATTAACCTAGTTAAGCCTTTAAATGTCACTTTAAGTTGTATAGAAGTGTCTTGAAAAATATCTAGTCAAATATTATTTACTGTCATCATGGCAAAGATAAAATAAATTAGTTATTAGAAATGAGTTATTAAAACTATTATGTTTAGAAATGTGTTGAAAAAAATCATCTCTCTGTTAAACAGAAATTGAGGAAAAAAATAAACAGGGGGGCTGATAATTCAGGGGGACTAATAATTCTGACTTTAACTGTATATATCACAATCCCTGCTTTCCAGTATCGTGCAGTCCTAGAATTAATACTGGTGATGTTCAAATGTGTACTAGATTTTTTTTTAAGAATGTCTCTGTTTTTGCCAATTGAGTACAATTGTTGAAATAAAACCATAAATTTAAGTTTAATTTGAATTCAAGCACTTTTAAGGACCTGTTTATTCTTAAATACTATCAAGGCCTTGAATCCATATGTCTGAAATTCAAGTACTTTCAAGAAGCATGGGGACCCTGATTAATAAAATCCCCTTATTTTGGTGAGTTACTTACAACAAATACTGAAGATTTATTTTTCGTAAGAATCATCATGTTACGGTGGCGAGAATACATCAGTTTAAATTAGCCTTTTTATTTTGATAAAACAACAAAAATAAAAAACACTTTGCCAAGGTGGGTTCGAAATCCTAGTCGGCGGCCTTAATGCTTTACAGCGCTTTAACCAATGAACCACGTGGTTTGCCCTAGAATTGCCCTAGGTTTGCCAAATTACAAAATGTTCAGGCGCCAGACAGAAAAATATATTTATGTATTGTAAATGAGATCAGGCTTTAGTCAGGCTCATGATTAAACAGGCGCCAATGTGAACCAGCACGCTGACGCGTAAAACCCTAATTAAAAAAAATCCTCAGGCTCTTTTTTTTTTGTTCTTTGATCCACCATGTTTTGATTGGATGAAAACTGATCTGAAACTCTGAAAATCAAACTGACACTGTTTCAATTTACTATAATCTTGAATGTGAAGCTGCTTTGACACAATCTACATTGTATAAGCGCTATACAAATAAAGGTGAATTGAATTGAATGTTAAAAAAATGTATTCAACCAAAGTTCAACCTTGTGTACCAGGTTATTTTAGTTTTTTCCATTAAGCTCCATCTAACATCAGGGAGGGATTTTGGACATTCACTCTGCTCATCGCTAGTAAAAATTGTTTAGGTGTGAATTTCCAGAAAAACACTGATGATAAGTGGGATTGAAAATCATATCAGTTTGCACAAGCCTTAAGAGCTTGCAAATTTGATATTGGTTTTATATAATAGTCAAAAAGTTAAAGGGATAGTTCTCCCAAAAAAAGTTCTGTCAATTTACTCTTTGACTTCTTAACCTTTGAGTTTTTTCTTCTGTTGAACATTCAATATATGTTAGAATCCTGTAACTATTGACCTTCATTTGTTTCTCCTTGTATGGAAGTCAATGGATTACAGGTTTACAGTTTTCTTAAAAAAATCTTCTATTGTTTAAAACAGAAATCAAACCTTGGAGTAAATTCCCATTTTTTGGGGTGAAGTATCCTTTTAATATTAAGTGATTTACATTTCAGACACAATATTATTGTAGTTTTTCTGTTTGTCAATGATAAAAATAATTTTTTAAACGAGACCAGATCAAAACATTTCTCAGAGTTTATGACCGTGAAGTCTGAGGCTGAGACTAGTCAAATTAGTCAACAATTGAAGTGGATCAAAATAGTTTTTTAAATTGTCCTAAGACAAGATTCTGTGTTTTTGAATCATTTTTGGACAACTTTGAGGAAAGGTTTTGATCCACTTCGAATGTTGGCTTATTGACATGAAATGTGGAGTTAAACTGCCTCATTTTTTTTTTACAGGCCTATGAACTCCATCTCGTCACAGCACTGTCGACCTATCTCAACCCAGAGCATCACCAGCACTGATTCTGCAGACAGTGAGGAGAACTATGTGGCAATGGTGAGGAAATGACATCAGCTTTAGTCGCTGAGGCTAACCAGATAACTACAAGATTGGATTTCTGTGCATATAACATTCTGCACAATGTTTAAGGCAGCTATTTATTTATTTTTTTAAATGTAGCAAAACCCAGTCTCTACCTCCCCGGCGATGAGTGGTACCAGCAGTCCTGCACCAAGGAATTGTGGTAATGTGGACTATCTGGCTCTGGACTTTCAGCCTGGTTCACCTGGTCCACACAGAAAGGTATGTTTACCTTCAGAGTTTATATTAATCGCTAAGTTTATATTAACCAGATGAAAGGTCCTTTGAATAAACACCCATTATTAATCCCTCATTAGCTATGTTTCCATCCAAAAATCTGAATGAACTTTATGCGCAAAACTGGAATATCGCATAAAAGATGTGCGAAGAAAGCAGCGTTTCCTTCAAACTAGTTAAAGCAAACAAAATCGTCACTTCCTGATTAACTGGTGCCAAATATCAACAGTAAAAAACGAATTTGCTGTGGTAGGAGAAGCTGCGTGAATACTTTCTTCATTTAATAAATGACTTGTGCTTTAGAAGGCAATGCTGACACGCAGTGAACGTGTTTGAAGGCGTGAGACACGGAGCACAGACACTCTTGATTTTGGAAGTCATTAATAATATAATAACACTAATACTACAATGATTAAGGCATTTGAGAATGACCAAAACACCATTTTAGATGTTTTACAATGTGCTCAGCCTGCTTGTTTATCCATTCGCACATATTTTTATGATCACATGATCTCTAATAACAAAATCACATGACCCTTTTTTTAAGCGCATACTGGAATCCTGCTCAGTTATGCACATGTTTTTTACGTGCATTTTCTAAATTTATGCACTTCTTGGCATTTTCATCAACCAGTTTTTTATGAGCATATCAAACATTTGCATAAAAATAAGTGGATGGAAACGTAGCTATTATCAGCTTGAGAATGCCAAGATAAAAAAAAGGTATACAAAAAATTAGCTCAATGTTCAATATATTTGAAGCTTGACACTTTTAGTGGTTTGAATTTCGTTTTAGTGGTTTGTTCCTATCACTTCTGTCATAGAAGAGACAAAAATTAAATATTAACAACTTAATGTTTTTCCCCCCATAGACTTCCATTCATATGAATGATGCCAGACTGTAAACCGAAGTTTTGCATGTTTTCATGTTCAAGCTTGGTGAACTCTAACCTGTGAATTCAGGTCATGAGAATACATGAGACCAATAGAGATAAAAAAAAATGACATCTCTGTTAAGAAATTCTTGCTTGTTGTATCAGTTCAATCATATTGTTGTACTCCACCCCTTTTTGAAGCACTATCCAACTGAATTTTGCATGCTCAAACTCTAGTGAGACTGCGGCTTAACGCTGGAATATTTTCTCAGTATTGCAAGTTTATATCTTGCAATTCTGACAGCCTAACAATCATGAAAAATAGAGGTACAATTCAGATGGAAAAAGTTAGATAAACACATTTGCGAAATATCATTGCAAGATGTAAACCTTGAAAAATCGGCTCAATTATACTTCTGCTTCAAGCGCATGCATATGCTCCAGCACAGCCTTCGCATAGACGTGGCTGACACTGATCTCTCAAAAAATGTAACTACACGTCACAACGACGCTTAGCGCAAGCTCTGTGATTGGTCGGCTTGGTAGTGGTGCTGAGAAGTGCGAGACAGATGGAGCGAGTGTTTAAGTGTCGAGTCCCGTAAAGGAGCTTCAGATGAAAACATTTGTTTTGTGTTTACCATATAATTAAAGTTGTTGCACGCCCGTTGGTTCCTGCCTCTGAATGAGCGAGTTTTAAATATGTGTATATTAAGGTAGCAATCAGAAAAACAAAACACCTGCAAAGAAACTTGACACAGAGGAATATAAAAACCTACTGTCAGCTAGCGTTTCCAAAGTGTCATTGCAAAGCAACATAAACAGCATGCAGAAGTATAAATGCACGACTATGCGCAAGGCAGGTGCCTTGGGTCACGCTGATCACTTGACACAGAAGTATAAATCAGCCTTAAGGAAAACCGTCAGCAATTGGATTTGCTAAATGAATGAATTTAATGTGATCTAACGAACGCATCGAGTATAAACCAGGCTTTAGGTGAAAATAAAGACAAACTTAAAGGGCAAGTAAATATTCATGTTTGGATGAATTATCCCTTTAATATGTTTATGTGGAAACTCATATTTGAGTTAGGGGCAAATTTTCATATGTCTTATGCCTAAAGCATAGAATTGCGGGAAAAAAAAGTCTCGAAATGTGAGTCAGAATTGTATTTGCGAAATATATACGCTTTATTTTCTTTCTTACAGCCGTCCACCTCTTCAGTGACCTCAGATGAAAAAGTGGACTATGTGCAAGTGGACAAAGAGAAGACGCAGGCCCTCCAAAACACGATGCAGGAGTGGACAGATGTGCGGCAGTCAAGCGAACCGGCTAAAGGCATTAAATCCTGATGACGTTCAACTGTCTACACCGAATGCGTTCCTCACTGTCAGTCCAAATGCTCTTATACTGTTACAAGCTGATAGAAACTGGGACAAAATAGCGAATGATGCAGCAACTAAAGCCATAAATCCAACTAACTCCTTTAAAGGACGAAAAACCCCTTCGCTGAAACTCCTGGACTGTGTTGCTATGCATGTTAGAGACATGTTTAACTTCAAAGTTCAGTGCGACAAAATTTTAGCTACTTGCTCTTTCTGAGAGTGAGCGACTCTTCTGTGGTATGTTAAAAATCATAATCTAGTTAATAATGATGTGTGCAATTTTTTAAATGTGAAATACTTCCTTCAGCTTAAAAGTCAAAGAGAACCAAGTAAGCCATTAGATCCACCCTGAAAACTGTAAACACTGTGACTGTTTCAAAACATTGCTCTGTTTGTTTGAGCATCCTGGCCAGCCTGGCATGGCAACACAGCTCAGCCAATGGCATGAGTTTGGGGGGGGACTATCTGACCAATGACGTACAAGAGGAGCATTCAGGAAACCTGTTTGACACACAATACTGTTACAAATCTATTTGGTGGCACCAGTTAGGCAGAAATGCCACCGTTCACCTTTAAAAGTGTTATAAGGGCAGAACAGCCCATCCTGCAAATGCTTTTCTGAAGCCATTGGTGATCTGCCTACCAACTTGAACCGCAATTTATCAAAGAGAGATGGTCATTTTTCAGTTTTGGCTAAGCAATGCGGGAATGCTTGTAATTACTATTGTTAATAACTTCAGACATTGGGTCATGATCATTAAACATGCATACGCACAAATTTTTGCATGAAATATGCCCAGCAGTGAGAACATATCCAATTCATTCATATGGAAGTTTAGCATCAACACTTACTAAGTGCATTACGCCAAAATCCCTTTATGGCAAGTAATTTTTGAAACGCCTCTCGGGCAGTATGCTCAGGCACATCAAATTCTCCAAGATTGCTTGCCGAGCTTACGATTAAATTTCAGTTTTGGAATCACCAATCAAACTAAACAACAACTGATTCTTTAGTTTAATTTCTGAATGGTCGAGTTACACAAAATCTGCAGAAACTCATGTCTGGACTGAGCCCCTCTCCTGGAGAATCCTCAGTTTATAGCGTTTGATGATTGGTTCTTGTACTAGAAGGTGGAGCTTCATTCGCCATATTGACGGTTACACTTTTCTCCATTCAAAACTATACGAGTGACACTACTTGTGTAATCTATAGTCTACGCTCAACTTCCAAATGATTGAATTGAAAGCGCTTATTCCACTGCACTCACAAAGTGCCAGTGGAAACACAATGCAAAGAGAGAATGCGTCTTTACAGAGTGCACAGATGTTTGCTGAGAGTGACAAATGGCTGTTCAATTGCTTTAGGTTGCCCTATTCCTTACTGATTTATGCTACTTTTTTCGTGCTTCAACCTCTGCTAGCAAAACCTCACGTTAATTATCATTCAAAGTTCTTTTTTGTGTGTCTTTTGTTTTAGTGCCATATTTGTCTTTCTCTAAGCAGTGGTTTTCAAACTCGGTCCTGGAGGTCCAGTGTCCTGCAGATTTTAGCTCCAACTTGCCTCAACACACCTGCAAGGATTTTTCTAGAAAGCCTAGTAAGAGTTTGATCAGCTAGCCCAGGTGTACCTGATTTGGGTTGGAGCTAAAATCTGCAGGACACTGGACCTCCAGGACCGAGATTGAGAACCCCTGCTGTAGAGTGCTGCGTTGTGGAAAACACTTATTTGGAGCTGGTTTCTGTGTGTTTTATCCAAATTAGTAATCTTGAACACACAGCCACTCATTTAAAAGACTCCAAATTCACTTATAGAAGAGCAAGTTCAAGAACAAGCTCATGTACATACACTATAAAAAGCACTACTTTAAAAAAAACATTACATTGACATTACTTTAAAAAGAATTAATGAAACACTGCCTTAAAATTATTAAGTAAATGAACTATGTGCATAATTAAAGAAAGTTAAGTGAACTTAAAAGTTCTAAGTAAACCTTTAAGTAAAACCAACTTGTCATTTTTAAGGCAATGGGCTTACTCACTTTCAGTAACTGCTTTTTACAGTGTATGTACATTTTGTGAATTAGTTGGAAAGTTTTTGTGATATAATGTGCATATAAAAACAAAAAATGTATGCAATTATTAGTGAATGAGACCCAGTGTGTTAACATATAAGTATTTCTTCATAATTGTTCCTCCATTGCTTAGCTGAAATTGAAAAATGATCATGGCTTCATTTGAAATCACATACTTCCATATTATATAGTACATTAAAACAGTACGTCAGAATTCATAGTATTTGAAAAACAGTATGCGATGACCAACAGCTTCCAGCGAGATTCTGAAGGATTCTACAGGATGCTTTGCTATACCATAAAGCACCATGAGAGAATTCATGAATGGGAGTAAAGTGGCGCAACTGGTGTGGTTAGGTCATTTGATAATGATAAATGGCAGATGTAGTTCCATTCATACTACTCGCATTCATACTATATAGAACATACTTTTCTAAATGTCGTGTAGTAGGGCTGGGCTGATAAACGATATTATATCGAATCGCAATAAAATTCATGTCAATAACAATGATAAGCTCCCGCCACCAAAAATTTATTGGCCGAAAATTTGTTACGCCATTAAATGGACCCTCTAATTTTTGTGGCATCAGTCTTTGTTGGGATACTCTTTTAAATATGGAAGCATTAACAACTTTTATATCAAAATATATATTAGTTATTGTTTAATTTGTAAAAGAATTATCGAGATTGCATTTTTTGCCATACTGCCCAGCCCCATCATGTAGTAAATTCAAATTCAAATGTAGTACCTACTCGGGTAATAGGCGATTTTGGACGCAGCCCATCTCTCCTAAACCAAACTCAGATCAAGAATATGTGTGCATCATGTGCAGCAAGAAAATTTGGTTTCATATAGTCTCTAAAAAGATAGTTCACTCAAAAATGAAAACTCTGTCACTCCAAACTTGTCTAGCACTTTTAGCAGGTTGTTATTATACACACTTATTTAAAATAGAAAAGTTGTTAATACAATAACAGCATAAAGGAACAGTTCACTCAGAAATTCAAATGCAGCCATTCATTTACTCACCCTTGACTTGTTTTAGACCTGTATGTGATTCACTCTTCTGCTGAACACTAAAGATGCAATATTTTGAAAGTTGATGGGAGGAAATAAATCCTATGGACATCAGAGGTTGGCATCGACTATTTGGTTACTAAGGTTCTCATTTTGTGTACTGCAGAAGAAAGAGATTTTGATTATACAGGTTAAATTCATTCTGGTGAACTATTTCACCAGGCAAAAACTTGAAGAAAAAAAAAATAAAATAATGATAACATTTAAAAATGAAAAAGTCATTCAAAGCTTCAAATCAATTAAACCGACTGCTGTTTGAAATGGAAATGCCCCTTGCTGATGTTGCTTGCCTGCTGGTCAAAACCATAAAAATGCAGCCAAAACTCATTAATAACTGATTATTTTTAGCATTAAAAATGCATTAAATCAGCTTTTACAACCAATGTAAAACATTAAGCTAATTACTAGTAGCATTAAATAATGTGTGTGTGTGTCAGCAAAACACTTGCATTCTTTTATCAATTCTCAGGGCGTATTCAGATTGTTGTAAGGACACCACTAAGAATTTATCTTATTACATTTGTTTTTATTGTAAAATTTCCCCCAGCGAAGAACCATTAAAATTTCAAAACCGTTAAAATTCAATGAAGCTTCATTTACTGAACATATGCGACTTTAGCAGTTTGATATCTACTCTGAACTGCCAATTAAAAGCAAAATATTGATAAAGGTTTTAAAGCTTCTAGAAGCAATGCTTTGAAACCAATGACTAGATGACACAGTGAATCTACTACTAATGTCATAAAGCATAGTAGAAGTGATGTCAGTTGTCATCCACTGACACAAAAGGATCAATTCTACCACTGTCATTTGCAAATTATAAATAATTTAATAAACTAAATAAGGCTGTCACCTAATCTGAACCCAACATTAGGTTTTAGTTAAAGCAAGTTAAAGTCAAACAGTTGAGTTGACAACATCCAAGTAATTTCTGAGCTAATACTGTTTTTTTTTCATATTGAGTGAACTATTTATCAGTCAGAATGGTTACAAATCCACCTAAACGTGAGCTGGGAGATTATTGAAGGTGATATTCCTGCGCGTGTTGTCAGTAAAGCTGGTTCTAATTCTCCAGCTATAGCCTTTAGTTGGAATAGAGTTTACTACAGAGTGCCATGGTTCAATTAAAAGCTATGCAAAAACACATCGAAAAAATAGAATGGGCTATATGCACTGACTTTTATTTTTCCGCCAGGCAGCCCAAAGGCTTCCGGTGAACTGTCTTCTTGTTAGATATACGATATGAAGTGGGTCTCAGATCGGACAAGAAGCACTGCATTAAATTGCATTTCCCCCTCCATGTCTTTAAAATATGACTGTTTTTTTTACCCCAGTATTTTCCATGGAATTTCTGCTACTGACGGGGGCTAGTGGTTACAACGGTCTTTCATCTCATTTTATGCTTGAACAACTAAAAAAACGTTTAAGTCTATTTAACTGAATGTATTGTAATTACATTACGTCGATGCTGTAAAAACAATCTTGTGAAATTGAAAATATTCACAATAAGCTTTCACCAGAAGTTTATCGTTGGCTATAAAACTCTAGCCGTGCATAGAGCCCATCGAAAAACAGAAGATATTTGTTCTGTGATGACGATGATAGCTGTTTGAGTAGCTTCTCAGTGAACTAAGACTGTGTAGTAAATGCTGCCACATCTGAAAGCATGTGAAAATAACACCTGTGTAACGTTTTTACTCCAAACTCATAATGTAGTCAAGGGTTTAAGATAAATCCATTCTGTATTCGTGTGTTTATTGATCACGATGAATCAATGAAAGTAATTACTATTCTGTTTATAATAGGGGATTCCTGGGTTTCTTCTTCATAGGTATTTGCAGTTTTGCGCAAGAGCGCCCTCTACTGACTTTACTACTGAATACACAACTGTGCTTTTCTGGCAAGTTTAATTAAATGCTTCTAACTTAAGTTATGGACTTTGTAATAGGGCAGAACATATTAACTAAAGACATACGTCTCCCTTAAGATCGACAGATATTTACTTCAAAGCATTCAATGCCTTTACTTTGCATGCATCTGAATAAGAATAATGTGACGATCTTTCCCTAAAACGCAAATCGCTTCCCTGGCTGTCATCACAGAATAGGTTAGAGCAAACCTACATATACAAAATGAACAATAACCACTCTATTCATATATCAATAAACAAGTACTATTCGTTAACGTCCAACAAGCTAATGTGTTTTTGTCAGAGGCACCGTATGGAGATTATCAGCATTTTAAATTTAGAATACATTTAAATTATGTATTGTGGCTTTGAAAACAAATAAAATTAGTTTTAGCTAAATGCCTGATTCTTGAGAACGGTTTGTGGGAAAAAAAATCATAAAGGGATAGTTCACCTAAAAATGAAAATACTTGCCCTCAAGTAATTCCAATCCTTTAAAAGTGTTTTTTTTTTTTCTGTAGAGCACAAAAGAAGATTTTCTGAAAACGATGGAAACCGGTAGCCATTGGCTTCCATAGTAGGAAAATTTGTAAATAATTTTTAAATGATCTTCTTTTGTGTTCAAGAAACTCTTGTAACAAGGTGAGAGCAAGTAAATAATTTTCAATTTTGAGTGAACTAAACCTTTAAGGGGCGTTTACGCGACACATGGAAAGCGTATGTCAGTCATGCATAGTTTTTTTTGTATTTTTTCATTGCCAGCTGTTGGCCTAAAATGCTTAATACAAGTACCAAGTAAACAGGGAGAATTTTAACAATGTTGCAGTCTGTATATAAAACTTTATAGAGAACTGTTGTAATGTAAATGTGCTGACAGGAGCATGCTGTTTATGATAAAAGTCACAGGAATTAAAACAGAAGGGGCACATAAATCCTTATATTTAAATGTGTTTTCTCAAGCTTTAAGAATTTAAAAAAGCCATATTTATTTCAAAATAGGCCATTATAAATGTTTGCTCAAGAGGACTGTAGGATTTGTCATTTCATTCAGTATTTTATGGTGGGCTGGGACCTCCAAATACTCCATTTCTAGCAGTTTGGGAGATTTTTTGCCTTTGAACTCCACATCATTTCATATTCCAAAACCATTTTGTATTAAGTTAGCTTAACCTTAACATACGAGGTCGTAAGCGGTCTGGTCTTGTTAAATTGACCTTGCATATAGATTGTCTGTTAGATCTGAATGTGTTGAGTGGATTATTTAAAAAATGTGCTTTTTAAGACTGCCATTATTTTACGATGTGAAACTGTGGGACATTTATCGGCACTGGCGTTGGTTCATGGATAAAGTGGACCAAACTGGCTGAAATTGGTTTCTTAATGTCTTTTTACTATTCTGAAAATATGTAATGTATTGTAATGGGAGAGTACTAGTAAATATAATGCTCGTGTGTGTGAGCTGTAGTAGAATTTATGCTGTAGTTTGTTGAGAGGCAGAACTGAAGTTGGGAAAAAAACTACTTGGACAAATGTCATTAATTGAGTGGATTTTCCTGTAAAGAATTTCTGTTCAACTCTTGGTCGCTTTGTGAATTAATTTATTAATTTATTACGTGTTTTGCAGGTGGACGAACGATGTACAAAGAATGAACTTGTGGCTCTACTAACATTAATTTATGCTCTGTGTGCTGATTTTGTGAAGCAATATGCAAAGCAAAGCCAGTAAAATGGTCAAATGTGGTACATTTGAGATATCTGTCCTTTGTGATGTTTGTGATATACTTGCATAAAAATAAATTCAACTGCTAACAAAAAATAAATAAACATTTGAATGAAACTGTAAACACTTTTCACTAATTACACTAATATTACAACTCGTAATCAAGCACATAACTGGATGTACAATACTGGAAACCAGTGGTGGAAAGAGAAATAAATCATACTCGGGTTAAAAAAACCATTGCCAAAAAAGCAGCGCAAGTAGACTATAATTATCTGTTCTGTAAGTACGAATAAAATGTAGCAATTCTAAAACCAGTGAAGAGAACACAGTGAACATTATTCCACCTTATTTTCCTGAAATCTTTGTCAAGGTTCAAAAATATAACTGTGTAACGGACGCTATAGCAAAGTGCTATGCAGGTAAACCTTACTCCTCCGACCTCTAAACGTGCTCTAGCCACAGACGCCATGGTCTTTAGCCTCCTTGTTAGAGCAATCGATTCTCATGCAAAGACTCGCTGGTTCAATCCCAGCTTATCGCAAGTTGGGTGCAGTAGGATCAGTGGGTTACACGTGGGGACTCGTCCGGGATAGGAGTGAGGTTTAGGGGGGTAGTGTAATGGAGGCCAGCTAGTGATGTGCTACGCAGGTAAACCTCACTCCTCTGACCTCTAAAGGTGCTATAGCAACAGACACTAGAGACCATGGTGTTTAGCCTACTTGTTAAAGGAACAGACTCCCATGTAAAGAACCGCCAGTTCAATCCCAGCTCAGAGTGTGCTGGGTGCAGTAGGACTGGTGGGTTACACCTGGGGGCTTGTCCAGGATGGGAGTGAGATTTTGGGGGGTGTGTGTAATGGAGATCAGCTAGCAAAGCGCTATGCAGGTAAACCTCACTCCTCTGACCTCTAAACATGCTCTAGCGACAGACGCTAGAGGCCATGTTCTTTAGCCTCCTTGTTAGAGGAACTGACTCCCATGCAAAGAATCACCAGCTCAATCCCAGCTCAGCGTGGGTGGGGGCTCGTCTGGGATGGGAGTGAGGTTTAGGGGGGTGAGTCTAACAGAGGCCAGCTAGTGAAGTGCTGTGCAGGTAAACCTGCAGGAGCTCAAGCACCCAAACCCCCCATCTGCACGTGTCTGTTAATAACGAAGTAAAATAAAATATTTGCAAACAGAGATAAACCAACTCCGTCTTCACAGTTCAGTCTGCGGCTGCTCACTAACCCTTGATGAGTTCACTACACGGTGGTCAGACAGACGCGCGTGGTTGTCTTTAATCACAAATGATCAGTGTTTTCAATCACAAGTGACTTATTTTAGGTTTCAAATGCCGAAATACACATTAGTAGTAGCAGAACAACCCTTTACAGTTCATGTAATACACCACGGTTGTCTGTGAAAAGGGCAATAATCATATTAAGCATAATCTGACAACGTGCTTCATACAGTATACACATTGTGTGCATAATTAGACATTTTGTGTTGTCCGTAACTATACTTCTGCGCATGCGGGTCAGTTTATGACCATGATCTGTTCATACTGCAAATCTGATATTGGCCACATTTATAACAACAGTGTGAACAGCTAGGCAAAAAAAATCAGATCTGAAAAAAAATCTGATTTGAGCACTAAGCCTCGCAGTGTGAACGTAGCCTAAAAGCTGGTCTAAAGTCAATGGTGTAGGGTTTTTGTTTTTGAAAGAGTGCATTAGTTATATGCCTATATGGATCAAAAACATGCACACACATTGCTTAATACACATACAGAGATATACAGCAATACACAAATATCTTAAAAAAATTAAAGAATTAAGGATTAAAATGTACCAAAAAATATTATTGTCTAAATAAATCTAAAAATGTCTACCTCCTTCCATGCCTGGTATGATTTGGACATGCCTTTAGTGCTTTTGCACCATGGGCTGTAGACTTTGCTCTTAGATAGTTAGTTCCTTAGATTATATGTTTTCACAAATCACAAATTGAATTAGCAGCTATTTTTACATCCAGTTTGGTTTTCTTTTACATTTGCATGTCTTATCAGCCATGATTATGCTAAAATGCTGTTTAAACGCATGTGTAAAAATACAAAATAAATATTATATTACATTATATTATTTATCATAAATCATAAAGTAATTTATGATTAACTTGAACAAGTTGTGGAAGAAAAATATTACTATTCTAGAGACAAATTTACATCTTTAAAAAGTATTATTATCATTATAAGTTCAATTGTAATAAAATGTAAATGTGCCAGAACTATTGCCATTGTACATTAGATTAGATTAGATTAGATTCAACTTTATTGTCATTACACATGTACAAGTACAAGGAAACGAAATGCAGTTTAGGTCTAACCAGGAGTGCAATAGCAGCAAGTGCAGGATACAGGTATAAGTTATAAAGTGCAGTTATAGAAAAACTATGGTGATATTTACAAATGGATGTACTATGAACATTATATACAGGTTGTGTTAGCTATGAACAGAGATTTACAATAGATGGATAAATGTACAGGTTGCTATTAATAATCAGAAGTGTGCAGATAGATAAACATAATTACAAATGTATATATACAGTGGGTGTGTACATAATTACAAATGTATATATACAGTGGGTGTGTACATAATTACAAATGTACATGGATATGTACAGTTCAAATAAATGAATCAGTGCAATGAATATGTGCAATTTTTAAATGTGCAAATGTTAAGTAGTGCAGTGATTATGAAGAGTCTGAGTTATGAGGAGAGTGGGGGGTGGATTAGGGGGGCAAAAAGTCAGTGGGGGGCAGAGTTCAAAAGGGAGACAGCTCTGGGGAAGAAGCTGTTCTTTAGTCTGCTGGTTATTGTCCAGGGGAGCCTGAAGCGCCTGTCAGAAGGCAGGAGAGAAAACAGTCTGTGAGCAGGGTGAGAGGAATCTTTAAGAATACTGCGTGCTCGGCGCAGACAGTGTTTCCACTGGATGTCCTCTATGGCTGGCAGTGTGGTCCCTGTGATGCGTTGGGCAGTTTTCACCACCCGCTGCAGTGCCTTACGCTCCGCAACAGAGCAGCTTACATACCAGACTGTGACACAGTTTGTCAGGATGCTTTCTATTGTGCAGCGGTAGAAGTTCAACAAGATGGCTGATGACAGTTGGTTCTTCTTAAGTTGCCTTAAGATAAATAGGCGCTGGTGAGCCTTCTTGACCAGGCTGGAGGTGTTGATAGTCCAGGAAAGGTCCTTGGAGATGTGGGTCCCCAGGAACTTGAAGGATGAGACAGGCTCGACGGCCATCCCATTGATGTGGATGGGATCATGTGAGCCTGTTCGTCCCTTCCTGAAGTCCACAATGAGCTCCTTGGTCTTGTCGGTGTTAAGGAGCAGATTATTGTCAGTGCACCATGTGGCCAGATGCTGTATCTCCTCCCTGTAGGCAGTCTCATCATTGTTGCTGATTAGACTAATCACTGTGGCATCATCTGCAAATTTGATGATGGCGTTGGATCTGTTTACAGGCCTACAGTCGATGGTGAAAAGGGAGTAGAGGAAGGGGCTCAGCACACAGCCCTGTGGTACACCAGTGTTGAGTGTGACGGTGGTGGAGCAGATGTGGTCTGATCTAACATTTAGGTCTGTTAGCCAGAAAGTCCATAACCCAGTTACAGAGAAACGTGTCTATATCCAGGTCTCTAAGTTTGATCATTAAGGATGGGCCATTAGCTCACTAATGAGAATGACCAATGGTAGTGATGGTATTCATGATAATAATAATAATAATAATAATAATAATAATAACAACAACAACAACTACTACTACTACAGAACATTTTGTTATGGCACAATTACACAAATGTTCTACCATGTATAATGAAATTAAAATTGTTTTACAAATAATTGTATAATTCTTATAATAATAATAATAATAATAATAATAATAATAATAATAATAATAATAATAATAATAATAATAGCTGGTTATTTTATCATTACATTACTGTTCTTCCACGTTTTAAACATATTAGAATTTCCAAATAAGTTGTGGTTCCAATTACGAAACATTTTAAAAAGCCCCACAAGAACACAATATTTTACTACAGTAAGCTATTGTATAACGTAATGTGTTACTGTGCTATTTTAGTCTTAAACTTGGTATTTGCCAGATCCCTCTGTCAGTATGTAAGCTGTGCTGTAGTGCTGCTGAGTAACAGGCTGATGTGAGTTATTTGTCCATTATTTGTCATGACAGTGCAGATAAAGAACCACTCCCTGAGTCCCCTGCAGTCTGGACATCCAGCAAACACACACTGACCCCTTCTGGACAACACTGGAAACACACACAGCCTCCTGATGTTCTGTCATAGTCCATGGGTTCCTGCACCCATCCTGCGGATTTTAGCTCTAACTTGTCTCAACACATCTGCATGGATCTTTCTAGAAAGCCTAGTAAGAGCTTGATTAGCTAGCCCAGGTATGTCTGATTGGGGTTGGAACTAAACTTTGCAGGACATCGGCCTAGGACCAAGTTTATTGGTCCCACCAACCCACCAATAGGATCAATTGGTATATCACTCCTCAGACATCACAAACATAGAATAAACAACATCGTGTTCATGATTCAACAACATTACAACAACTTATTTTTACTCGGGGTAAGGGTTTGCATTTACTACTCGTTAATGCAAATTTCTAATCAGCCAATCACATAGCAGGAACTCTATCCAATCACATAGCAGGAATGCATTTAGGCATGTAGACATGGTCAAGACTCTCTGATGCAGTTCAAACCGAGCATTAGAATGGAGGTGATTTAAGTGACTTTAAACGTGGCTGGGTTATTGTTGTCAGACGAGCTGGTCTGAGTATTTCAGAAACATTTTCTAGAATTTTTACGAAGAACCATCTCTAGGGTTTACAGAGAAAGGTCAGAAAAAAAGAAAATGTTTTTTTGTTGATGCCAGAGGTCAGAGGAGAATGGCCAATTGGTTCAATCTGATAGAAATGCAACAGTTACTCAAATAACCACTCGTTACAACCAAGGTATGCAAAAGAGCATCTCTGAACACACAACACAAAAAAAACCTTGAGGCGGATGGGCTACAGCAGCAGAAGACCACACCGGGTGCCACTCCTGTCAGCTAAGAACAAGAAACTGAGGCTACAATTCGCAGAGGCTCACCAAAATTGGACAATCCCTTGGGACATCCCTTTATGACATTGTGTACCCATCTTCTGATGGCTTCTTCCAGCAGGATAATGCGCCATGTCATAAAGCGCCAATCATCTCAAACTGGTTTCTTGAACATGACAATGAGTTCACAATAATCAAATGGCCTCCACGGCCACCAGTTCTCAATCCAATAGAGCACCTTTGGGAGATTTGCATACATAGGCGGAGCGTGTGTAAGGCTGGGGAAGGCTTAGCCTCCCCCTGGCCAGAGAGCACAGAGATAGCAGCAAAGAAAAAAAAAACGGCATTATTATTAATGTAATAATAGTAATAAAAGCAAAAGGAGTAATAATTTCATTTGAAACTACATACAGTAGGTAATAAATAAATATTTAACAAATGAGTATAACAAATATTTTTTTTTATATTTAATAAATGCTGCCTTGATGAACAGAATAATTTGTATTAAATTTTTAAAGAAAATTAAGAATTAAATAAACTGAAATATACTGACCCCAAGCTTTTGACCGGTAGTGTAGATCAGTGGGTTAGTTTAATAAAATAATTTAATGTGCGTGTTGAATATAATAGACGTTTGTTGATGGGCAGTGCTTTTGTTAAAACATCTTTGTCGGTCGCAAATCTTTTTTAAACGCATTAAAGGGCAGCGCATATATTAGCCTTACCCTGGAGTTTGTTCACCCTCCGCCTATGTTTGCATAATGGATGTGCAGCCAACAAATCTGCAGCAACTGCGTGATGCTATCTTGTCAATATGAACCAAAATCTCAGAGGAATATTTCCAGTACCTTGTTAAATCTATGCCACGAAGGATTAAGGCAGTTCTAAAGGCAAAAGGGGGTCCAACCCAGTACTAGTAAGGTGTATCTAATAAAGTGGCCAGTGAGTGTATATATTTATTCAGTTTTGATCATAATTACAGTAAAATTATTGTAAATGCAAATTTTGGATAAATAAATGTACAATAGAATTTGTAAAGTAATATCTTGGTGGATGTATTATATAAGAGAAATGCAGCTATATTTAACAAAACAAGTGGTTCTAGTTGGATTTAGGTTTTATTCTTTTCTCTTTTTTTACGTTTTCAGTTTCTATACTGTCAAAATCATTCTGCATAAATCCACAGATTTGTCTACAAAATTCTCTGCAGAAGTAGCAAAAAAGTAAAAATAAAAAATCAGCGTAATGAAATATCCTGCTGTGTCTTTTTTAGCTTAATTCTTTTACAATTTAGTTTAAAAAAATTATAATAATAAGAAAATTTTTATCTTCTAGATTCATTGCACAAAAAGTGAAATATTTACTTTTTTTCTTTAATATAATGGTTATGATTTTTATATTAGGTAAATTAGTCATTTTTATCCAAGTGAAATCTTAAATTAAATCTTAAATTATCTTGTTACATCTAACCAAATAACTTTTTTTTCAGCTTAATTTATTACAATTCTGAGAAATTAATTAAGTTACGTAAATTAAGTAAATAACTATTAAATAGTTGTAACAATTTATTTAAATCCATTTTTTGTGTACATTTAAATGACCACATTTCAGCTGATTACACAAAGAATCAGGTTAAGAATGTGCATGTAAACACTCAAACACTCATAGATTATAAACTTATTAGATCATTAGCAGAGACCGGAACAAGGCTGCACAACATGACACAGTGTACATTTACTGCTTCGTACAATGTGGGGAACGCTGCCTGTCATTTTTAAACAAACACTGCTGTCGCATGATCCCATAACATTGCATGAAAAATTCAGTGAGCTTTTTATCTAGTTTTGTACAAAACATTTGCTCAAATAAGAAGTGATGAAGGAGATGTTTTAAAAGTGTTGACATTGCCTTGGATCACTTATTATAGTCGGATCATAGTCAATTAATGATAAAATATAACACAACTATGACATTGATGCAAGGTTATTGTGTAAAATGAAAACTAAATCTGTGACTAAACTATCAGTCCAAAAAATGTTAACTGAAATTACATTCCCAGTTATGGGTTGCAGTTGGAAGGGCATCTGCTGCGTAAAACATACTGTATGTTGGATAAGTTGGTGGTTCATTCCGCTTTGGCGACCACTGATTAATAAAGGGACTTAGCCGGGAAAAAAAAATGAATGAATGAATGAATGGAATTTATTTTTATTTAAATCAATCAATGAAAAACAACAGTCAATGAAAAAAAACATACTAAAATAAAAATACATAGAATAATTTAATACTTGCTGAAAATCTGACCTGTGGCTTTTTAGAGAAATAACAGTAGATGGCGCTTTACAGCTAAACATAATTGAGAAGCATGATTATATATAAAAATATATTTTCTACACTGTAAAAAAAAATACCCATAAATCAGCAGTTTTACATATTTTGTGATTCATGTTTTAATGTTTTTCCCATATATTTATACTTTTGAATTGCATTATGGGACCTTGATCTTTCTTCCAGCAACTTTTAACCTTGAAAAGTAAAAAAGTGACCTTTTGTTAAAATTTAACAACATTTTGTAGGTGACTTCTTTCATTAGTAAAACAGTAAAGACATACATAAAATGACTCATAAAATGCTAATCAATACCAGCTACCTATCAATATCAGGTGGTATTATGTACAAATTATTTCACTTTAAATATAAATATATAAATTGTCTACTCAATGTCATCTAGCAAACATGCACCCTTTTCTTTTATCCGAGGAACACAAAATAGGAAGTATTTAGTTTATTTCCTACTATTAACTACTGACTTTATTACCTGCTGTTAATATTGGCTGTCTATTAGTGATGTAGTAGGCTACTTGTCAACTATAACCTTATAAACACAAAAAAGGTAAATAAAATGTGTTTGGAATGGCATGATGGTGAGTAAAAGATCTATTTTTGTGTGTGAAGTGGCAAAAAGTTTATAAACTCACTGTTTTAAGAACCAATCCAGCTTAAGACGGTTTGTTTAGTTTATAACAGGACAAATATGAAAAAAGGTATTTGCTGTCCTTGTGGCTATACCAGAAAACACCAGCCGTTTTACGGTTTAAGCCTTTTTTTTTTTACTTTTAACATTGAAAAATTGGAAAAAGTTACTTTTATTAAATTTTTAATAGTTTAGGTGATATAGTGTCTGGCTTGTTGTTGTATATTATATATACCAAAACCTTGTAATAAACTGCCAGTACATTTTCT
>CAIGQZ010000692.1:1940305-1955660 GCA_903798205.1 Danio tinwini
TATGTATGTATGTATGTATGTATGTATGTATGTATGTATGTATGTATTGTATGTATTGAGTTTTTGAATGTATTGAGTTTTTGCTGGTACGCCTACAGTATGTTGAGAATATTTGGGGTCATTTCTTAGAAATAATTTTTTTGATAAAAGCTATCATTTAAATAGGGATGCTCCGATTGTTTGGCTGGAGATCGGTATCGGTATGACATTTTATAATTGGTACTCGCCAATCGCAGATGTTTTGAATTAGATAAAATACCCTGGAAATCATGGAGATGACAGTGAATTAGCAAGAGAATAGATTGCGAGAGGCACGGTGATGTTATGTTCTAAGTTTTACATTTGTTAGGTTAGATGAATAGCACAGTAAAGATAGCTCGAGTGCACATTCTGATCTCTCTCATAGAGAGATCGAGCTGCTGTGAGGCTGTCCGGAGCTAAGGAGCTGTGGTCACAGATGTGCTAGTTGGAGAGCAAAATATTGGAATGGCCTTGCATGTATTTAGGCCTTTTACATATAAAACTGAAAGTTCTGTTTTTGACTATTTTATCTATTGTTTTCTGTAAAGCTGCTTCTGACCATGACATGTCCACACTAAATAGTTATGAGAGACATGTTTTAGGGATTATCATTGGCCCATGAACATTTCCTGCTGGTTATCAAACTATTTGATAACTGTAACAAGAAGCAATTCAATCATAACCTAATCTTAAATCAGCTATCATAACATTATTTATCAATATGTGTCTCTTTTTGGATTCTTGGAAGCTGTAGCAATTAACAATGGTCCCAACGTATTTCCTGTTTTACATTACGTTTTACATTACGTTTTTATGTTTACATCCCTCAAAATAGTCTATACATATATTTAATTATACATATTATTATACATATTATTATACATATTATTATTATTATTATTTTAAAAAAGCAACTGAGTGAAACAAAATAATTTCACTTACATAAACTTGCAATTTCAAATTAACATAATACATAATTAAATCCCAGAAGTTCATTAGTTATGGAAAAAAAAAATTTTGACAGTAATTTAAGAATTTGCTAAATTTTGTTGAACTATAATGCATTACAAAGAAAAATATATTTCTTTCTATATTCTCCGTAAATTTTTTTTTGTAAATTATGGCTTCAATGTGCTTTTTTCTAGGCTTTTTTGAAATTCAAGAATGATATAGTCAATAAAATAGTTATTTGTAACATTATTTTTCCCTTCATGATTTTAGGTTGCCATGGGTGATAGTCAGTCATGACTGTCTCGGCACGAGGGTCTTCCAGGTCTCTTCGTCTACAGTGATCAGGTCCATCAAGACCCTGATTTATGAAGAAACAGACTATCCTGTGTCTCAGCAGCAGCTGTTCCACAATGGAAAAATGGTGAGTTGAGATATTTATTTATTTATTTATTTATTTATTTATTTATTTATTTATTTATTTATTTAAATTAAATTAAAAAGTCCAACAATGGTCAACTGAAGAACAGCACCTGCAGCATGTGATCACAATCAACATCCAAAATGCACAGGTTTATAAAGCAGCCAGAGAGACTGATTTAGACACTGGGCCAAGGCCAGACTGTTTAAATGTGCTCTATTGTATTGTAATCTGTGTGCAGCCCTGGGTAAGAGCTCATGATAGTTTCCAGTGTTTTGCAGTTTATACACAGCAGTTTATACAACCAAGTCCACAGCGAATCTTTCAATCTTTCCGTTACATAGAGAGCACAATAAAATTGAACATGAAACCTGTTGTTTATTTATAAATATAATAAATCTAATTTATTTTAGTTAGCAGTTTCTAATTTTGCATTCAGGTGAATGTCTATTTGAGAAACAAAACTTTTAAGGAGTATAGGGTTTGCTAATATTTTATGTGTTCTGGTTAAAATAGTGATTAGTGATCATTTTCATGCATGAATCACCTTTTATTGCCAACATGTGAACAATTTGCAACAAAACTCAAACAACGTGACCTTCCACACATATACCTTTAATTAAAAACATATTTTTATCTCTCTTATGAGACTGGTGTTTTGAACGAAAATGTATCTATTTGAAACTGCTTTCCAAAGTGGATACATTTGAGTTGCAGTTTGGAATAAAAAACGGAGGCTTTCGAAAACTACGACACATTTTTTTTGTTACGTGATCAAGCCAGCTAAAATGGTGGACAATAGGACTGCACAACATATTGGCTGCGTCCTAAATTGTATACTTCCACACCAAATAGTATGCTAAAACAGTATGCGAGCAGAGTAGTAGGTCCGAATTCATAAAATTTGAAAAACTATTCGAGAAGTACCTGGATGACTTACTACTTCCGGTGAGATTCTGAAGTGCGCATCCAATGTGTGCTACTCTATTTCTTGATGCTCTGCGAGAGAAATTATAAACGGGAATGAAGCGACACAACTGACATGCCGGATGTAGTACGTCCGAGTTACATTCATACTACTCACATTCAGGGCGTACTCACACTATGCTATCCAAACCGTGCCCAGGCCCATTTCCCGGATCGTTTGAGAAGTGTGAGTGCTATGAATCGGGCTCAGGCACGGTTCACTTGGGCTCAGGCGCGGTACACTTGCAGAGCCCGAAACTGAAAGCGAGACTCGACTTTTAAGGGACTGTTTTATATGGATTAATTAATCATTCATACTGTTAAATGAACGTCGTAGTTTATTAAAGACGCAAACCCCCCACTGCACCACAGCTGCGCCTTCAGCGTCAAAAGTGGCTGATCTGTTCGGCAAAATATTTAACTGCGTGTCACCGCATATCAAACAACTTATGACGATATAACTAAAGAAATCTCCACTATGCTGAGCGAGAGCGCTTACTGAATAGCGCATCATCGATGACGTAAGCGTGCCCAGGCCCGAATGTAATGAGAGTGCGGGCCATCGGGGGAGACAAAGGGGGGACAAGCGTGCTTTGGCCTGGTTCAAGGCAACGGTACATAGTGTGAGTAAGCCCTCATACTGTGTAGAATGTACTTTTCTAACGGTCGAGTAGTAAATTTAAACTCGAATGCAGTACCTACTGAGTAATAGGCGATTTCGGTCACAGCCATTAGCTATTCAAGCTATCTAGGTTAATTGTATTCATATCGCAATATTTATATCACAGATAAACAAAATATCACAATGTCAGATTTTTGCAATACCTCGCAGCCCTAGTGGACAACAATGTACAGCTGTTGTTTCGGATACTCTGCATTTTGACAGCATTGCTAAAGGGTAATGCCAGTTTTTACATTCTCGCTTTTCTACAAAGGATACAAAAATATCCTTAAGGCTGATTTCTACTTCTGCGTCAAGCACACGCATATGGTCTGCTGCAGCCTTCGTGCGGATGCAAATCTCTTGATGTGGCTGACGCGCACCTCTCAAAAAATGTAACTACACATCTCGACGATGCGCAATTCAAGCTCTGTGATTGGTTGGCTTGGTATCCATGACGAGTGTGGGTGGTGCTGAGAATTGCGAGCCTGATGGAGCGAGTGTTTACAAGTGTCGAGTCTCGTGAATGAGCTCCAGATGGAAACTTTTGTTTTGTGTTAACCCTATAATATAAAGATGTTGCACGTCCACCGTTTCCCTCCTGTGAATGAGTGAGTTTTAGCTACTTGTAGCATTCAGAAAAAAACTAAACATGAACACCCACTCGAAACTCTACAAAAAAACCCCACTGACAGCTAGCGTTTCAGAGGTGTTATTGCAGAGCAACACAAACAGCAAGCAGTATAAATGCACGGCAACGCACAAGGCAGGCGCCGTGAGTCATGGCGGTCACTCGAAGCAGAAGTATAAATCAGCCTTAGGTTTTTGTTTTGGCATGTCTCCTAGTCTATATTGTCACTTGGTTTTGCAACAGCAACAACTCGACTTCACATCGTTTCAAAATAGGGCTGCACAATATATCGTTTGGCATCAATGTCGCAATGTGCGCATCCTCAGTAGTCACATCGCACAATCTGCAATGTCGAAGCTGTATTATAATTGAGCAGGAGTCACGTTTGAAAACACTCATTATTTGTGGAATTATTGCAGCTTTTAAATCATGAAGTTAACAAAACATTTATCATTGTTTTTATTAGGCATGCTTCGATCAATCTACTAGAGATCGGTATCAGCTGATAATCACATTTTATGACTCGATCGGTACTCGTCAGTCTTGCCAATTTTACGAACTGATCGCAAGTGTTTGTTTACAATTTTACAACAGCTCCCAACACAGCAGCTAAAATACATACAGATGTGGTGCAACCTCTGTTTATTCAGTTTATTGGCATGACTCGCGTCTTTTTGTTGCAACCATTGTATATCCAGTGTTTTGAGCTGCTGTGACAAGTGTCTCCGCCAACCGTATGACTTCTCATACATTTATAGGTGTGTATTTTAACTTCTCCAAACATTTTCTTCAGTGAGACATGTTTAATGATTATGCCATCATTTGCTGTTTTTAAATTGCATTGTCAATAATTTTTTTTTTTTACCAATTTTAGTTTGAAATTTAAATAAAATTGAAATTTTATTTTGATCTATTTTGTTCTTTAAAGCTGCTTCTGACCATGACATGTCCACACTAAATGGTTATAAGAGACATGTTTAAGGGATTATATGCGACATTCTTTATTGAGTCTCTTAGGTAAGGGGAGATCTCCACTTAAGTATTATACTTTGAGGGGAAATGTGCTTTATACATTAGCATGAAGCATCAGAATCGGTACTCATCGGTTGATCACAATAACAAGGAATCAGTACTCTGTATCAGCCTCAAAAATCATGATCGAAGCATCCCTAGTTTTTTTGTTTAAAGTATTCAGGCATAAGGTATTACATTTTTTTAAGTACTTTAAGAAAGATTAATTGTATTTAGGTATATATATGTGTAAATGTATGTGTATATATGTATATATACAGGGCTTAACATTAACTTTTTTGATCACCAGCCACAGTGGCTACAGTTTTCCAATGTTACTAGCCACTCTACATTTTCACTAGCCACAATTTTGTTGTTGGGAAAAATTTTTTATATGCATTAATATGACTTTGACATGCTAAAATTACTTGATTTAGAAAAACAATTGACTTTTAAAAAGAATTATTGTCATGTATCAAACATATGCACAGTAATCTGTCCTCGCTAAAGGTCTCTCAGATTAGCAGTTACCTACACATACATGGAGAGATAATCTCATATTAAAGAAATGTTGTTGTAAAAAAGTGATAATTAAACCATATTAACAAAAATAACCGTAGGCAAAAGAAAGCAGGTGAAAAACATACTGTGTGTGATAATGAAAGGATGATCACACGATTAAGGCCAATTAATAATCTGTTCAAAGCGAAAGCAACCGGTGCTGCTTACAAAAAGACATATTTGGAGCTCTTGAAAGCAGCAAGACTGTGGGTGCATTAGCATAACTTTTGTCTGGTCTAAATGAAAGAGAACCGATCACAGTTGCGTTTCAGGCACGGTTGCCTCAAGCAAAAAAACAGGAGTGCACACGCGTTTTAGTCGCGCGCATCACATGACTGATCATCCTCTCATTCATTATTGACCTGTTTTCTATTGCTCCCGCGAACTCTATTATTTTTATAAGTCGTGCGGTTTCTCGATTCTAAGATCACATTTGCACGCATATTGGGTCATCCTTAGAGTAGAACCCTGCTTTTAAGAAAACCACAATTTAAAATTATTTTCCACCAGCCAAAGTGGCTAGTGGGAGTGTCTGTCTTACCAATGCAATCTCACGGCAATTCATAACTTTTTGATTTAGTGACTAATTCGTATGAATTCATACGATCTAATTCATACAAATTAGTATGATTTGCTTATCACCCAATGACGGTTGGGGTTAGGGGTGGGGTTAGGTGCCACACCTCCTTTTTAAAAATGTTAATGTTAAGCCCTGTATATATGTATATGTATGTATATATATGTATATATACGATGAACAGTATACAGTGTTATTTTACATCGGATTATTAAATTTGTGTATCTGAATATTGCTAGACTTCCAGAAAATCATAAACCAATGTATATAATATTTACACAGTATCGTTGTATTGTATTTCCTGATGTTTGTGATTGATTTATTATATTTCTTTGAGTGTGCACTACCTTACAAAATCATCCCATTGTATCCAAAATTATGAATTCTTTCCAAATATACCTAATCATTTCATCTGGTGAAATCATACTCTATATCTCAATATATATCATAGAAAAATAACATTTCGCAATGTCAGTTTTTTTTTCCAATATTGTGCAGCCCTATGTCAAAGAGTCGAAAAGTAAACAATGAATATGCTGTACAGCGTTATCATTTTTACTGTGGATGACCAGATTTTGGGAAACTATTAAAAACAATTTCAGTTTTTTTAGATGAAAATGCCATTTTCCAATTTGTCTGGGTTGGAATAGGTCTATGCAAGGCTGTTGACAGATTTTTATGTGATTTTCCCAAAATCAAAGGAATGCATTGCAGTAGTTTGTTCGCTGGAGTTTACTTTATAGTCTATGATGTCCCTAATTTACTCAAAAATCACTCAATTCTTTGTGTAGAACCTCAAAATAACTACCCTTCTTTATTCAACAGAGTTAAACTTAAAAAGTGAATGTGAAAAGAGCCTTGGTGTACAGTTCTGAGAACTGAGAAATATGTGCTCACATTGCATTTTATCTGTAGGATGAATACGTTTTTGTACTGCTGACTGCTTACCTCTGTTTGAATGACTTTTTTGGCATGAGCGGTTTACTCAGTAGCTCACTGCAAATGGTGCTAGACTTAAGCCGCCTTTCCACTGCACACGACATTCGGAGACAACTGTCGGAATACGGCCCCTTCTGGCAGTTGCACAGAATGTTTTGTTGGGCACTTTTCGCAGTGTCCAAAATAAAGGAGTGCAAAAGCCTTTATTCTCTGTGCGTTCACCATGGTTAAATGAATGAATGAATGAATACTAGAAACTCATAGACCAAATTTTGGAGGGAATGTGAAGACAACATAAAAAAAAATATTTTTTATTACTCATTTATGAATAGAAATGTGTTTTTAATTGAACCAGGTTGAACCTCCTTACTGAAACATGCCCCAGGTGTTGCATGTTTTGCTTTGTTTTTGTTGTTGTGTTTATTTATTTATTTATTTTTTGCATCTAACTAATTTGTACTCTCAGTCAAGAACAGTTGCCCTTTCCCCTTTTAAAAGGTCAAGTCATTTCGAACTTTCTTGTCATTCTACTACATGTGAGGACACATGTAGAAATGAAATGTTATGTCTCGCAGAAGCACAGTGCTACTAATTAAACATTAATTTAAATACACAACAACAGAACATGACAAAGTTCAAACTTCAAAATGAGAATTCTAAACTTGTTAACTGGGAATTATCTAACAAGTCTAGTGCACTTGACATGTGCAAGGTTATAATGCTGTAAATCTCTCTTGATTTATGGTACCACAAATAATAATAAATTATATAAATTTTAATATAACAAATGAAATAGCAAAAAGGTCCACTTTAACTGAATAAAGTCAATTCTTTGTGCGATTGCAAAACAAAATATTTATTTTTGTCAAAAATTTATTGTAGCCACTGAAGAAATTTGTATTGAATAAAAGGTACTTGTGTACACAAAATACACATTGGTGTTTGCTATTGATTTGAGCCAGGTGCTTTATTTCTGAAAATGAAAGAGATCAGTAGGCTTTATCTAAAAAAAAAAAGAAGTTTATTTTAACCTTTTTTTTAACAAATATGGATTCTGAATACCAAGAATCAATTTATGCTGTTTTCAACTGACAACTTAATGAAGAGAAAAAAAAATCTATATATTAAATAGAGTGAGAAAGAGCAATAACGCTTTCTGCTTTGTTATTTCCACTGTGAAACCCAGCTTTCAGATTCTTGTCAATTTTTAAAGGACGTTAAAATAATATAATACTGTTTTGGCACAAGTAGCTTGACTCTAGTCCCTGAGGTTAATTTAAAACACACATAAACGGATCACTTTTTTCCTCTTTACTACACTGTAAAACCCAACAGTCAACTTTATCAAATGAAATGAGTGTAGTTAATTCAAAATTTACTGAAAGTTAACTCAGTGATGAAGGTAATGAGTTAATTAAATACCACATTACTTCGACTTGGAGTAAGTTCACAGCATGCACATAGATATAGTTTTTAACTCAAATGTTTTTTTGCAATCGGTTTCTTCAAATGGTTTGAGTTGCCTTCATTTATTGGGTTTTACAGTACTCAGTTGGTTTGAGTTTTCTTCATTCATCGGGTTTTACAGTGCTCAAATTGCTTAATTTATTAAAATGGATTAAGTTCACAGTACTCAGATTAGTTTTTGAACTTAAATGGTTTGTTGCAATCGGTTTCCTCAAATGGTTTGAGTTACCTTAGCTTATTGGATTTTATAGTACTCAGTTGGCTTGAGTTCTCTTCATTTATCGGGTTTTACTGTGCTCAAATTCCTTCGTTTACTCAAATGGATTAAGTTCACAGTACTCAAATAGATTAGTTTTTGAACTTAAATGGTTTGTTGCAAACGGTTTTCCTGAAATGGTTCGAGTTGCCTTAACGTTTTGGGTTTTACAGTGTAGTTATAGTACAAAATATCAATGAATAAACATCAGAAACAAGTTAAAAGAAACAGTAACTTACCAAATACTCACTGTACAAAACTCACCATATCGTGTATACCGGTAAATTCGTTCTGCCAATATTCCAGAAAGAGCAGTTGTAACATTTCGATAATTTGCCAGAATGCTGCTCTGTGTGAACGCAGAAGGAAAATTTCCGGAAAGAGCACGTTTGCGCTTAGAACTGACGCTGTTGTGAGACATCTACTCCAGCCAAACAAGACGTTCAGCCGCATTCACATCCATGCTGTTTATGAAGATAAATGCCTTTAAATATTTTTTCAGACAAATTTAGCTGCCAGATGTTAGTCAGATAACGTTTCTGTTCCTTCTTAATGCCAACTGTGGAAAAAATGATTGATAAAATGCTTATTATAAACTGCTGTTTGTTTACCTTCAAGCTCTGCTTCAGTTGCTTGATGCGTGTGCACGTGAAGCAGCCGCTGATCGCTAGCACACACGCACACATATTATGAACATCTTAGCATGTGAAAGTGTTCCTCCATATGTTTTCTTTGAAGTTGTTCACAATACTTTTCCATCCACAGAGTCTGTAATGTAGTCAAATGTTTACAAATGCAAGTGCAGCCGTTTAGAGGAAATTTATGGTAAATGATCAGAATTTACAGGTGTTTTGAAATGGATATGTGAATGGTCTTTTCCGGAAAAATTCCGTAACGTCCTTGCCTGTGTGAACAGCGCTTTTTTTATTTAGGGGAGACCGGGTATAGTTAAACACAGGGAGATTTGTAACTACCAATTCCACAAATCAGGGATAAAATTTTAAGATCGACCGCAACTTGACGTAGGAGTGCGGTCCCCCCGCCCACCAATATTGATTGACAGGTGTGCATTACCATATGCTCAGTTTGTTTTCACGTCCGCCATTTTCAGCGTGAGTCAAAGAGACGTCACCAAAGAAACACCCTTGCTCTATTTTTAGATGTAAGGCTCATTGGGCTCAACATTCACCAAGTTATCGCTCTTTTCCACGCCAGTGTTTGTGAGTTTTGGTGGGTTTGCATACATGTGTACTTTTCATTGTGTCTTCCGTAAACTACAGCCGTTTGCATTTCCCGCGGTCACCGAAGCTCCCTGTCATTTTAACTAGATGCAGCTGGAAAGTGCGAGCGCATTGCCTCACGTGCGCCTCACATTCGCTCACTATTCTGCCACCTAGGTCGCCTCTATGGACGCGCTGGCCCTGCTCAGGACACTGTTCATATTTCTGCCGTGCCACAGAGCGTTATCTGCATAGTTTCATTTTTAATAACATGCGAATGTGCGCGTCTGGTGTGCCATGTCTGGTGTGCCATGTCAGTTGGCTGTAAAACTATACAAAGACACAAATGATTTTGTACTCTTTGCTTGGTCTGTGTCCGAGTCGTACATGTACAGTTGAATGCTGGTCCTCTCACTCAAGTTGCTGCTCTCTGTCTGCCTGTCTGTAGCCATACACAAAGTGGAGGAGCTCTTGACTCCGCCCCTTTGTTAAGTTGGGCGGGAAGTCGAAACTAATTTTCATGTGAAGCAACAAGCCCCTAATACAACGAACTGTGTACACCCCCCCTCAAAATGACACTTTTTAACACATCATAATAAAAAAAATCTGAATTGTGTTTTGAACTGAACCTAAACTGGCACACTCAGAAGAACCATAATAATTATATTACATCTTAAAAAAGGGGTAAAATAGGTGCCCTTTAACAATCACATGGATAGAATTTCCAGTTAGTCTTGCAGTCTCTCCTGAGGCATTGGGCTCCATGCTAATACAACTAGCTAAACAATGGGTGACAGTGGTGGGGTAGGTTGAAACGTGTTTTGAAATTATACACACACACACACACACACACACACACACACACACACACACACATACACATACACATACACACACATACACACACACACAGACACACACACATGTGAATGTGCACGTACAGACATGCACACACAAATACACACACACAATATGCACATACACTTCCAGTATTCACATTGTTGCAGTCATTTATTTACAACAAAACTGTTGTTGTGGCATATCACTTGTAGTACCCACATTTTGTGCATTTTGTCTACCTGTTACAACTTACCCCAGTATGTGTTACAATCTACCCCAGTAGTGGGGTTGGTTGTAACAAATGACCATTTTGTATTTGTTATCATCTCACTAAGTCTGTGATATAGTTTAAGAAATTTAAATTGTTGACATTTGTAGTCAGGCCCGGATTGGCCAATCGGGAGGACCGGGAGAATTCCCGGTGGGCCGGTCTGTTTTTTTGGCCGGGAGCGCCATTGTCCCTCGCTGCTTGCACTCTCAGCAGTCGCACTTTTTTTGTTTATTTATTTATTTGACCATAGCCTCACTCTTTTTATTCATTATTTTGCCACAGCTCCACTCTTTTTATTTATTTTCTCGCAGCCACATGAGCAAAATGCAGCCTGCAGGTTAATGATGTAACTATCATTAGACCCCAAACAGCGACACCTTGGTGAATATAAGAATTCCAATAATTAATATTAATGAATATTACACCTGCTCTATGAAAATCAGATGATTCACTACATTAATAAATCTGACATGATCAGAAATCTAAAAAGGGGAGAAAAAGATTAAGCCGTCTATAGTAATACTGTGTCTGTAATACAGAGTCTTGCACAAACGCACCCGCATAACAGTGCCATTGTGGTCCAGTGGTCAGCACATTGCAATACAACGTCGCCAATCTGAGTTCGAACCTCACCTGAGTAATTTTTTTTTTGTGTTAAGACATATAATACTGTTTGCGTTACTTATGTAGGTGTACATATTTTATTTAAAAAATTTTGTGTGGGCACCGTTACGAAGGACTGGATATCTATGAAGACGTTTGCACAGAATATATATTAAGATATTGCAGGAAAGGACATTGTGGTGTTTTAAAGAATAGTGTTGGAGATTTAGCTAGCCTTTAATGTTCTCATATTTATGAAAAACATTTGAAGTTCTAAAGCAGCTGTTTCCTTGAAAAAGATGTGAGAATGTCATTAGAAACTGAATTGGAAATGACGTTATTTTAATATAGTCAGTCGTAAACTGAGGTGGGCCAGTCTAAGGCTTGAAACTTTTAGGCACACACTTTGCCTAAAAGTTTCAGTCATGTAGCTAAAAAAAAGGTCGTTTTAGGTGCTAAAGAAAAATTCTGTTACAATCATCCCTGGTCTCCCCCTACCGGTAAAGTCGTTCCGGAAATTTTCCGGATATTTACTGGTATCACTGTGTGAAAAAGGCTTATGTAACTTAATTATGCTGCAGTATTTATTTTCATTGCATTGAGTGCATATGTTCAAAAACAAAGAAACAAACATCCAACAGTTTAGTTAAGTTTCCTCTTTGGTTTCAAACATATAGTCAAATGTTGAAAAGAAAACATGAACAAGAACAAGCCAAATACGCTTAGGGGTAAAATAACTAGTGTAAAATAACATTTTTTTTTCTATGACCAGGTCAGGCCTCAGAGCCTTTCCTTTAGCTTTAAGCGAGAAGCGTCCCTGAGTGACGGGAGCAGGTGGGAGATTATTCCTCAACACTAAGTATGTCAGACTCAGAAAATAGCCTGGAGAAAGCCAGCTCTCAGATCTCAGCTAACATTCACACAGCCCCAGAGGACCAGACCATCCGTGGTAGAACTGTACCAGTATTATGGGTTAGCTGAGATGTACAGTCTGATTATGTGTGATCATAAACTGTGATCGCTAATACTGGCATCGGTCCAGCGTCTCTCATAAGTTTGGGAATGCTTTTGCGTGTGGTAATTCTCTGTGGATGTGCCATGGCAAGTTGGTTTCCCTCAGGCCTTCCCCCCCCCCAATTATCATTCAAGGAGTAAGAGCTGTATGATGAACTTTTAAAGACAAAAATGTGGATTTTCAGTAATCAGAAAATGAGAAAATAATAATATTCTATATTTTTACCATGATTAAAAGACTGCCCACTTTATCTTTCAGCGTAACAATTGTTTATATATGCCATAAAAATGGTCAGGCATATTTAGAATAAGAATCGTTTGAATGCATTTATTAAGACTCCATTTAAAGGGACACTTCACCCTCCAAAACAATGAATAAATAAATTCTGTCATCATTTACTCATCCTCCACTTGTTGCAAACCTGTTTGTAACAATTATTTTACTGAACACAAAGGAAGATATACTGACATTTTTCACAAAAAAAAGCATACATTGACTTCCATAGTGTGTTTTTTGATTCTACTATGGAAGTCAATGGCAGTTTATTTTCCAACATTTTTCAGAATATATTCCTTTGTGTTCAACAGAAGAAAGAAATTCATAAAAGTTCAAGTTTAGTACCACATTTTTCTTTTTGGGTGGAACTATCTTTTTAAGGATCACATTTCAGCTCCAAAATATGAATACATTTTCATATTTAATCTTTATACATTTCCACTTTGTATTTGTAAACAAAATGTTTTTGTACAGAAGTATAATATAATTTAAGAGTTGGTTTGACCATGTCTATAATAGCGGCCGGCTGTCACCTTAACAGAAACTAAAAACAAGACACAATCTCCAGGCCTGGTTCTCACTCGTCTTCCTTTATCATCATTCCTTCTTTTATGCTTCTTCTCCTTGAGATTCGAGACCGGTGTACGAACAGGTGATGCTCGTTAACACATGCGTCTCCCTTGTGACACTGAGTACATTTACATGGACACCAATAATTCGATTTTAATATGATTAAGACAGTACTTCGATTATAAGTCTACCATGTAAACAGCAGTTTAAGGTCATAATCGAACTAAACAGAAATTGGATTAAGACATGTGGAATATGCCGATTTTAGTCGCATTACTGAAGTGCAGTACAGACATGTAAACACCTTAATCAAACTATTATCGTCATGGTGGGCTTTTCGCCGCGTTTTGCAACAGGATAGTCCACACACGCGGCTGTTTGACACTTTTCTTTGCACCTACAGAGTCAATGAAGACCACAGACACCTGCATCACAAAATGCAGAGTTTTTTTTTTCTTCCATTCAGCATGCGGTATAAACTTCCATTAAAACAACTCTTCCAGCAGTTCATAGTTGCATCCAATATCTCGTTTGTCACAGGGGCATGCATGAAAGGTTCCCTAATGAAAGGGATAGTGCCAAACTGCACTTGAAGTCGACAAATTAAAAATAAAACACCCCAAATTACACGAAAATCCGGAGGAAATGTGGATATCGTAGTGACGCAATGACGTTAATCGAATTTTGTGCTATAGCATGTAAAACGGGATCATGAAAGAACTTACAGTATTATCTTTGCTTGAACTGACCCGATCTAATCCTGTTTATATGAAATGAGCCTGCTCCCATAGCCTTGCTATGACAACAACTCTCGGATGAGTTTTGAAAAACAAAACGATCCTGGATCGTGTCAAATCGTCAATAACCTAATTCAGCTAACTGAGTAATCCACATACGAAGAACAGACCCCATTATCCATGATAAGGGATACATGTGTTTGTAACTGGATCAGATGCAACCAGACTTTTATATTTTTGGACAGGGTCAATTAAACATGAAAAAAGGGCGAGATATCAGACTTCTTTATAAAGAAGCACAAACAAAGTGGACCCCCTGAAATAGCAGTGATCACCCCATGTAAAAAAAAGTGTAGCTCCTCCACTGCATAAATCATGTCTTTATGCAATTATATTCTTTTAATACACAACATAAAAACATGATATCTGAAAATTGTAAAAAAAATTCTCTGAACTGTTGAAATGTTAAGCTGAATGATAATAGTTTGTTACACTAAATGAATTTCATCTGAAAGAGAGAGATTATTGGTATTGCAATGCTTGTTGCATTATTAAGTAACATTAAATTAGCATTCATAATGTTCCTGTAATAATGAATAAATATGAAATATTTAAGAACAATAAACTCACCATACCGCAACACCACATGGCCCTCAAGAGCCTTTGATGATGTCACAGATTATCAGTTTGAAAGTGAATGATCTCAACTGCATATTCAAGACTAAACCCATTTAACACACTCATCTGAACATGGCCAGAAAATAAACACATTTTTGACTAGATGTTTTTATGTTTCCATAAAGATGTAATGGTAAATTAAAGATTGGACTTTTTTTTTTATTGTTTGTTTTTAAAGCATGTTTTGACATTTTTTTTAATTGAAAGACTTAAGTAGACTCTTTAATTGCATTTATAAAATTACAACTGACTAGACTACGGTATAATTACTTTAGGTTTTGTCTTTTAGAATATGTAAATATTGTATAATATTTCAAATATGTAAATTAATGAAGTGATGTATTTGTTTTATGCGACTTTTAATTGTGTTTTAATCAGTTTGTAGTTAGTTAGCAGGCTTAACTGTAAGCCGTTAATCCTATGAACTATTAATTAATAGCCACATTTTATTAATTTATCAATTTTGCCCATTTACCTTAAAGGCTTTGCTGAAAAAAAAAAAAACTTTAATCTTTATGTTGTGGAGAGGATAAACATTATTTATGGCCGCAATATCAACATAAACCTTTTGAGTTAACAAAATTATTCACTATAACAATTATACACTGCTTTTTTAAATTACTTTATTTTGAGCTTTATACACACACACACACACACACACACACACACACACACACACACACACA
>CAIGQZ010000692.1:1955670-1996452 GCA_903798205.1 Danio tinwini
ACACACACACACACACACACACACACACACACACACACACACACACACAGAACAAGAACAAACATTGGCTCGTACTCGTACTTACAAAACACAATATAAAAAGAAAAAAAAAGACAAAAAACAAAACAGAAAAAAAACACATCATAGTCACAAAACATACAATCAAATTAGAGGGGGTGTATAGCTTAAACCTCAGAGGTATCACTGAATTGCTCTTGAGATGTATATTTGTCAAATAAATCAAGAAATTGACCCCAAGTAGCCAAACATTTTCTCGTGGAACTAGTTCGTAAAAATCTGAGTCTTTCCATCTGAATAACAGACATCATATCAGAAATCCAGTTCTGGAATGAGGGGGGTAACGGTGATTTCCATATTATTAAGCAATAGTCTTTTAGCCACCACCATACCTTGCATTAAAGACTCTTGCACTGTTTGAGGAAGAGAAGATGTGTTTTGTCAAAATCCAAAGATGGCAAGTTCGGCATCTGGTAAAAAAAGTGTACTATAAGCCTTGGAGTATCAGTCAAATATGTTGGTCCAGAATCTGTTTAGTAAAGGACAGAGCCAAAAGGCATGAGCAACCGTGTCCTCTGCTGTCTCGCATCTATCACACATTGGTGAGACAGAAGGAAAGATTTTATGGAGCTTGGTTTTAGTGTAGTGTAGACGATGTATGACCTTAAACTGAATCAGTTGGTGTCTGCTGTTGACTGAGCATGACAGTACTGAAGTCAAACAATTGTCCCATGTGTCTGCAGAGAATTCGATTCCCAAATCTTTTTTCCAGGCAACTTTAAATCCCGTAGAAGATACTGTAACAAAACTTTCAAATAAACACACAGATTTAGAAATAAGATGTCTGGAATCAGTGGGGTTGGGGGCGGGTGGGGGGTGGGGGGTAAGATATCATAAAACAATGCTTTTCTGGACAGAGTTCAAAATTAGGAATTTTGGACTTCACAAAATGCCTGATTTGCAAATAACGCAAAAAAAATGTGTATGAGGGAGGTCAAAATTTTCCCTTAATTGACTGACGGTAGCAAAACGCCCCTCTACATAAAGATCCTTGAAAAAACACAAACCGTTTTTCCTCCAAACATAATAAATTTTATCAGTCCATGCCGAAGAGAATGAATGATTCTGACAGATTGGTGCACATACAGAAGTCTCTGGTCTCTAGAGCTTAACTTATTCGGTTGAAAATTTTTACTGAGTTTTTCAACAAAAGCTCAGTTTTTTTAAAGCTTTAGGTTTGTCCAGCTTAGAGTACAATATCGACATTAAGGAGGTCCCTAAAGCCAAATTGGCCTCCACTTGCACCCATAGAGGGGTCTCTGTCGCAGAGTGAACTGGTGCATCCACCAGCCAGAACATTAAAGCTCTAGCGTTGGCAGCCTAATAATAATGCTTAAATATTGGCATACCCAAGCCTCCTGCAGACCTAGGCTTTTGAAGATGGATTTTTGAGACTCTGTGTGTTTTATAATTCCAAATATAAGACATTATTATAGAATCCAACTCTTTGAAAAAAGCGGTAAGGAAAATAGGGAGATTTTGACAAAGATATAAAAATCTAGGGAGAGAAACCATTTTGATCGAATTTATGCAACCAATCATAGACAGGGGTAAAAATCATCCAATTATTAATATACAATTATACACTGATTTACCACATTTCCCATTCATATTGTCTTGTTCACAAATATAGGTTGCATATATATATACCTCAATACATATTATTACTGCAGGATATTGCTGAAACGGCTTCAAATTTTGTGTAAGCTGTCTAATTATCTAAATGTACTCAAACAGGATAATTTTACTCCAGAGTCTCCAGGCTGTGACATTCCAGTTAGTCTTTTCATTTGGCTTCTGTATGTGCTTGATCAGTGTGTGTTAGCAGAAGTGCTGATCGGTGTGTGTTAGCAGAAGCTGATTCCACTTTGAATCGCTGAAGACAGCAGTCTCGATCTGAACTGGACGCAATCTCAGCCTTGAATAATCAATATCTTAATAAACCTGAAACTGTGGTATATCTCAGTGAATTATGGGTGAGCCATGTGGACAACTCATTGGAATTTACAGAGGTGCATTGCAGGCAAAAGAAAATAATTGACTGAGGATAAGAAAAGATTGAGCAAGGAGTAATTGATTGTGTAATGTTGCTTCTGAGTTCATGAACTTGCTTAAGCCAAAATGTTATATTCTGCATGATATAAAAATTTACAATATTTAAATTTTTTTTTTGCTTGTGCAACTTTTTAGTGTTAGGGTAAACATTTAATCTGTGAAAATGAATCCACTGAAAAAAAAAGTGTTTGATATAGTTATCCTTTAGCTCCGGTCAGATCACACAAATTTGTCATGATTTTGACATGATTTCCTTGACATAGAGTGTTTCTCTTCATGTAACGTGGCATAGTTCAGGAAAACCGATACCATGTCTGCAACGCTTTATGACACCTTTGTAGAAAGTCTAGCATGTTTAATTTTTTCCCTGTTCTTCACAATGAGTTCCGTCAAATGGGTAGCACCGGGCAATAGGAGCACATAATTTCTCAGTTATATCTGCGGATGCTGCCGTTAATCTGTGTGTCAGGTACAGTGTTGCCAACTATTTTCAATGATAAGGCACTAAACTCTGTCCGAAAAAGTCGCTAAATGTGGCTAGATTAAATCATAAGTCAATTTGCGTATTACTGACGTCATCATGTCCAACCGTTTGTTAAACAGCCTGTGATTAATAAAGGAGTATTTATATTTGCACTACGCTTTATGTATGCAAGTCAATTTAACTAAATGTATTGTTGTTTGAATACAGTATATCAGTATAGATGTGTATTTGCAGTAATCTCTCAGACATAATAAACTCAGACAAGTTCCGAAACTGTCACTAAAATCCCGCTGATTGTGAACAAAAAAAGAATAAATGGTCAAATGAAATTGTTACATTTAAAACAAAGGAGAAACAGATCAGTTTGACTGTACATTGGAAATACCTCACTCTCGTGGGGCTAAATCATTTGCCGTCAATGTGCAGAGGGGTGATCTGCTCTCAGGCTGCTGGTGGGAGAGACTGCTGTATGAGGCGGTGGAGGGGCTGAGGCATCTCCGGCAACTCGTTGAGAAGAGTAGGAATGGTACAGTATGGACACATGAGTCTATAAAAATTTCCAGTAACACCAAAAAAGGTAGCTAGATTTGTCACTAGTCGCTTTTTTTCTAAATTTTGCCCAATCCCTTTTCTACTTTTGTACCCCTTCCCCTTGGCCCTTAAAAACGTGTGTGAAGGGGAAGGGCTTTAAAATTTACCCCTAAGAATTGGGACAGCATTACAGCACCTGCACACTACGGCCCAATCCCAATTCTATTTTTGTTCCCCTACCCCTTCCTCTTCTCCTTAGCCCTTACAACCGAGGGTTAAGGGGAAGGGCTTCAAAACCTACTCCTAAGAATTGGGACAGCACTTCAACACCTGCACACGTCATCATTAGTCATCACTTCTCTTGCCTCATATGAGATCAGACAATCACGACTGCTGTAGTTATTCCAGTTGTGTTATTTTTTGGTTTATCTTAAGGAAATCCCTGAAGGAAAATATTATGTTGTCATAACAATCTAATGTGGCAATAAGATCGTAACTGTACTGTGTATTTACACAGTGGCCATATTTATCTATGTAAACACACGAAAAAAACATTAACATTACAGCAGACACTGTAAAAAGCTCATTTTCAGCCACTTGACTGCTCTGACAGGGTGTTCGAGTGTCAGAATGTTGTGGGACTGCTGTACAGGAGTTATTATTAGGAATTATAGATCGCAAAATTTAGCTATTTTTTTTATTTTAAAGCATGATGGTAAAACACGAATGCGGTTATGAATATATTAAAACATGTGCTTGTTTGTCATAAAAATTGGGAATAATGACAAAAAATACTATTTTGTGGATCTCCTTACTTCCAGGTTCAGCATAACTGTCGTTGTGGCAGGTGTATTCTGGGAAATTTTCTTAACCCCTCCATTTTGGGTGTGGTCTTAAAATCTTTGTTCGAAGGGGTCTATACCCCTTCCCCTTAGCCCTACGCCTTCAAGCTAAAGTGAATTGGGACAGCACCACCCCTTTACGAGAACGCGCAAAATGAGGGGTAGGGGTAAGGAGAAGGTCTAAGGGGTAGAATTGGAATTGGGCCTTCATCATATGTCATCACAAGCTCTTGCTTCATATGAGATCAGACGATCGCGACCGCTGTAGTTATTCCAGTTGTGTTATTTTTTGGTATTTATCTTCAGGAAATCACTGAAGGCATATATTATGTTATCATAACAATATAATGTGGCAAAAGATCGTAACTATACTGCGCATTTATATTGTGGCCATATTCATCTATGTTACCACACAAAAAACAACATTAACATTATAGCAGACACTGTAAAAAGCTCATTCTCAGCCACTAGACTTTTCCGACAGGGTGTTCGAGTGTCAGAATGTTGTGGGACTGCTGTACAGGTGTTATTATTAGGGATTATAGATCGCGTAATTTAGCTGTTTTTATTCTAGCGTTTTTTTTTTTTATAAAAGCAGGACAGTAAAACACGAACGCGGTTATGAATATATTAAAATGTGTTTGTTTGTTGTAAAAAATTTTAATAATGACAAAAAATTCTTACTTACTTCCGGGTGCAGCGAAACTGCCGTTGTAGCTGGTGGATTCTGGGAAATTTTCTTACCCCTTGGTTTCAAGTGTGGTCCTAAAAAATCTTCGTTCGAAGGGGTGTATACGCCTTCCCCTTAGCCTTATGCCTTCAAGCTAAAGAGAATTGGGACACCCCTACCCCTTTGCAGGAATGCGCAAAACGAGGGGTAGGGGTAAGGGGCTAAGGGGTAGAATTCGGATTGGGCCTTTGTCACTAAGGGGGTTTGAAAAGTCACTAAATTTAGCGACAAAGTTGCTAAGTTGGCAACACTGGTCAGGTAATCAAAAAATAGGCTGGATGTTTACTTATGGGCAGGGCCAGACGGAATCCGCGGACGTTTTTTGCTATTTCTGCTGAGAATTTTGGTAAAAATCTGCGGATTTCTGCGGAATTATTTTAGGAGTATCATAACTAAAACCTTAAAATGTGAAATAAAAAAATAATATCTTTTTAACTTTTATTTAATGTTTAAAATGCAAATCCAATTAGATTAACAGTAAATAGTTAACTGTAAGTAAATAAACAGAATTAATGATGGGCTAAAAATCTGCAGAAATCTGCGGAAAATTGCGAAAAATCTGCAGAATTCTGCGTGCGCAAATTCCGTGTGGGCCTACTTATGGGTGGGTTGCAGGTGGATAAGATCAATCATTGGTTATGCAAACTTACCTATTTTTTCTAAAATATTAAAGTGTTTTAAACATTGTTATCTGACAGACTGGCACAAATATGCAGGCACCTCCATTCTGACAAGGAGTTTCTGAGTTCTCTCATCCTTCCAACAGAGTATGTTCTTTCAAGGTAATCTGGGGACGTTCAGTGCTGCGAATGCATTGTAAAAGCATGTCGCACTTATTCAAATTACTTGATTAAACTGATTAAATTGAAACTGACCTGCACAATGGACGATTTTGTCAATAACAGTGAAAACTGTTTAAAATTGGTTTCTCTGAAACTGAATATTTCTCTTACATTTTATTTAGGTTAGATTATTATTTTCTTTAACAAACCAGTTTGTGCTTTGGCGCTGAAGCATATAGCGGACTAATTTAGAAGCACATCACCTCAAATGCTATTCGTTATTCTTGCTTATCTAGTAGATAATGGACCAACAAAAAATGCATTAAAATTAAGATACAAATTGCACCAAACAAAATTAGTTTCAGAATTATATTTTTTCCAAAAAAATATACAAATTATATTTTTGTTTGTGCCTGTCCACAACTCAACTTTGCGGGTGGATCATTTGTTTTGCTTCGTGGAAAATAGGGATTTAATTAATGCATCACTGTAATGGTAACCAACAATAAAAATCGTCTGACTGGACGGGGGCTTTAAAATCTAACCATTTGGTTTCGCTCTGGAATGGCAGTTATTATCTTATGATGTCAGTTGGAAGGCTTGGGTGAAATATGCTTAGCCACGCCCCTCTAACGGTTATTTTACTGCAAGTGAAAGATGAGAGGTGGAGCATAAAAAGAAAGCTCTGCCCATACTCAAAATACTTTATTTCAGCTAGAAATGTCATCATGCTTAAAAAAAAAAGTGCCAGTCATATATGCCTATATTGCTCATCAGTTTTAATGAAATATTTTTATATCTTTGTAGCCATATTAACATAAAGTGACTGTAATATTGATAGGAAAAATATATATTTTAGTAATTTGTGTTTTTAAGTTATCAAAACAGTATGTAGCTGTTTTTTGTGCTGGTATCCTGGCTGGTTTAGATTAAAATAGGAATTAAAACTACCAGTAGGTGAAAACAAGTCCCTGTCTTAATGAGTGATTTGTTAAAACATTCATTCAAATTATTCATTCAAAAAGGGTGATTTGTTTAGAAACTAATTGAGTGACTTTTCTTATGAATGTATGATTGGATCGTTTGCTGCTTTCCACTATCGGACTGAATGATTCTCTTTGCATTAACCAATCCATTCTGTACCGATCCTGACCAGTCAGCATGGAAAGGTTTAATTTTCCACAGTGATGCTGATAATGGAGTTCAGTGGAATGTAATACAAATGTGTCAGTCATTGCTTTGGTAATGGCAAGGGTAATGTAAATGGTTCTATGGACAATGATCAGATATTTCTGTTTTTGAGACTCCTGTTTTGGGACATTTACTTCATGGAATAACAATAAATAAAAATAGTGTGCTTCCGCTTGGCCAACTATAGAGAAACTGGTAGTCAAGCAACAGAGTGGCAATGTCATGTGTAAACGTACTCTTCAAGCACAATTCAACACAATTGTTTAACTGTGCCTAAAATTCTGTGCCAAGAACGCTTTGTAATCGTACCATGATGTACCAGAATCACCAGGATCAAACAAGCAAACACTAGTAGAAAATGCCACTACTAATGTGATTTATTCAAAAACGAATTCATTCAGCACAAAACAACACAGCGTTAAGGCTGATTCAAGAGTTCCCACTTAGATATGCATAACGTTTATAGCAGGCTTGGTAAGCTGTCCCGGGAGAGAACCCTGAGTTCGGATATACTTGAGCCCAAGGCTCCCGCCCGGTCAATAAGCATATAAGGGGATCCGAGATCAGGTAGGTCTCGAGAGCCCCCCTAGAATAGGGAGTAAAAGGAGGAGATGGGGTGGAAGGGGGATTCTTCTAAAACTAAGCTAGAGCAGTAGGGAGAAAACGATCCATTTATAATATGCTTGGATCGCTCTGATTTAATTATTACTGATTATAGATGAGAAGCCAGACGTGTTCAATCATATCACGTGCTCCTCTCGAAATTAGTTTGTAAAACTTCACTTCATACTACTGTATTGAGTGTTCGGCGTGACCCGCGGCACCTGCCTTGCTCGTAGTCATGCATTTTGTACTTCTGCATGCTGTTTATGTTGCTCTGCAATAACACTTCCGAAACGCTAGCTGGCAGTAGATTTTTATGTTCCTCTGTCTGGAGTTTCTTTACGGGTGTTGTTTTTTTCTGAATGCTACCTTAATGTGCAAGTAGCTAAAGCTCGCTCATTCAGAGGTGGTAACCGGCAGAAGTGCAACAACTTAAATCATAGAGTAAACACAAAACAAAAGTTTCCATCTGGAGCTCATTCACAAACTCGACACTTGTAAACACTCGCTCCATCAGGCTCGCGGCTCTCAGCATGCCCACACTCATTACCACTACCAAGCCGATGAATCACAGAGCTTGCGTTACGCATCGTTGAGGTGTGTAGTTACATTTTTTGAGAGGTGCGCGTCAGCCGCTGTGTGGGCTATGCGACCGCGTGAAGGTTGCGTCGGACCATATGCGTGTGCTTGATGCAGAAGTATAAATCAGCCTTTAGTCTGAGATGTTTTGATTTGGCTTTGTTTTGAAACTATTTTTATTTGCTAAACAGAAGAAAAACATTGGGTCTAAAATATAAGTCCTAAACCAGATTTTCAGCGCAAGTAATACATTTTTAGGTTTTGATGTGAAATTGTGGCTTTTAATAACCAATGTTATTTTCTTTTTTTTTTTGTCTTTTTGTATAGGTTCATGATGGGGTTGAGATTGGGAACTTGGTGCCACACGGGGACCATGAAATAATCATGACACTGCATGGACGAGGTCCAAGAGGAGGAGGTGAGACACTAAATGAACAGGGACAAATTTATTTATAAAATGTTTGATGCTTCAATTTATAACATTCATACATTAAAAAAAGAAAAGAACAACTGTAGGATGAAATTGAAGTACATAAAAAAAATCTCTATGAGCAAATTTGTGGAGAGTCACTTCTAGTTTTCAGCTATGCCAATTGCTAATGTAATGAAAACCAGCTAGTAGGAGTTATAGCTGTAAACCTCACACTGCTGGCTTTAAGGGGTGCACTAATGACTATTGACTAAAAGTATTTAGCCTCTTTCTTAGCGTGCCCTCCTTTAGTGCCAGAGAATCCTGCTTGGAATGGTGCAAGTACATCCGGAAGGGTGACCAGTACCAGTCCACCCTATACTCTCACTACGCAAGTTGCATAGGTCCCCACAGATTAAATTATAGAAGGCCTCGCATCAACCCTCCCCTGCTCTTTAATACCAGTTGCACATGCATACACCACCATCCCTATGTATTTATGTATGGCAGTACTGCCATCCTTATAATTATTTATTATATAAACAAAGTTACATTCAGGATGAACAAGTTCTGAATGTAATAGTGTAAAACCAGAATTAAAATAGGTATAAGAATAAGAACCATTCTTATTCTAAAAAGAAGACAGCATATATATTTATGTTTGAATACATTCTTCGTTAAAAGGTTAAACAAAGCAAAAATGTTTATAGAAAATGGATATTTAGAAAGTGAACTGTAATTTCTTTCAATCCACTATTACAGAGACCTTCACAATGCTTCATTTATTTACAACACTGTGCAGGAAACTAATTCACTTTCAATCACAGCCTGCATCTGTAGAACACAAGTTGTGAACTTCTTCTTTTCTTGCTGTAAAGGTGTCATACAATTCTATTGTCATCAGTGTCCATGCATCACATTAGGGACATCATGAGGTTTCGCTTTGTAGTGCAGCAGGAATTTGAACACAGTCCTGAAGGCAAGTTTATCCATCATTGTCCAAATTAAGCAAAATTAAGAAGCATGTGTACACGTGCCTGTCGACACTTATTATTTTTCTCTAGCTCACACCCATGCAGGCCTACACCTTCACAATCTAATATAAATACAGAATCAATTCTGAACTTTTTAGAATCAATTCAGATTTGCTAGAAAAAAGAATAGTTTTTTTTTCTCACTAGTGTCTTATGTCTAGTTGAACTTAAAACTTAAGGCTGATGTCTAAACTTACATTGAACTTCAATTTGAAGTTGAACAATTCACTCTCAGGTTTGTTATTAAGCAACCAACACTGCACAAGTTGCTAATGAGAAAGCCTAAACAAAATGGATAAACAAAACCAGTAAGATTCTAAACAAACCAGGATGTGACATTTTCACTTTTACTTCACTTATTGAATAATCCCTATTTACAAATCCTATTGCAAAAAAATCAAGTCTTTCCTTAGTTTTACAGGAAAATGTTCAATTTGGGAATAGAGTATTCTTGTGAAGCAGGGGTTTTCAATGAGCTGGTCAAGCTAATTCACAAAATTATTTCACTTTATGGATTGCAGTTGATACTAGGGTTGGGGCGATAGATGATGCCATCGTCCATTGCCGATGGCCGATAATCTTCACGATGCTGAGTCGGGATAGCGATCCATCGCCCCGCCCCACATTTAAATTAATATATAACTTATTATTTGCATGTCATCTTAATAGCAATAACAGTCTTTTCATGAGCTGTGTTAAATCGCACGGCTGACAGCATCGTGAGGATTAAATGAAGGATTATACAGTACCTCTCGCACTTATAATGTGTAGATTCAGTGGCAAATGCTGTTTCCTGCAAACCCCGTCCCACAGACTTTACAGTGAACGGCTTTAGTTATGTTCATATCGGACTTGAAGCCACTGGAAGTCTTTTATCCACTCTTGGAAAAGTGTAAATGGTGGATTAACATTTAGCACATGATCACTAATAAGATGTGCCATTATTAGTGACTTTAAGTGATTTCTAAAACAAAATTTGTCAGTGTTATTTTCTTTCTCTCATCTTTAGCGCTTCACATTTTCGCAGTTGTAGCTCCTGTCGTCTGAAGGCAGAAGGCATTGACTGAGTGATTGACAGCTGATATTAACCAATCCATTCGCGTTCAGTTCTAGAGCAGTGGGCTAATAAGAAGAGGACTAAGGCGGGGCAAGCATTGCGGGCTTTTTATTACTTCAGCAAGTTCACTTAACACCTGTTTTAATCTGTTCCTAAGCGCTGCGTTTGGTGTTTTAAGGTGCAAAGATGCATTCTGCAAATGTCTCCTAAATCCGCGCACGCGGTGAGGATTTTGCAGTGAAACAGGTTGCACGGCAACAATTTATGCACTAGCACAAATGCTTCCAATATATTTTTACGTTGCATAAAATTTCGGGCGCATATGTGACCAAAACAGTTGAGCACTAGCATCTTTACTTATTATTTCCTCAAAATAATAATGATAATCAAATAAGGAAGTTATCAATCACAATACTAATTACAGTGAACTCCAAATCAACTCTCATCTCCTCCACCAGCTGTGGGAAAAAGCCATTACAGCGACACTGTGCCTATTCATGCCAGAGTCCCATGGAAAAAAGTAATTGACAGGTGGTAATTTGTGTGTAACTTTATTTATTTATGGTTTGGTTATGAGTAAAGCAAAGACCATGTGTGTCAGGTTGTGAAAACGGTAGGTTACAATTAATTAATTCGTTATGGATTAGTTGATATTTAACAACAACCACCCCTAGCCTCGCCTACGATGATGATGCCATCGTCCATCACGGTGTTTAATCGTGTTGTTAATGTTTTGTTTCTTTTTTGTGAGTATGTTGTTGTATTTTGCACTGTCTGTATTTTGCACTGTTGTTGTATTTGCACTGTCTGTATTTTGCACTGTTGTTGTATTTGCACTGTCTGTTTTTTGCACTGTTGTTGTATTTGCACTATCTGTATTTTTCACTGTCTGGAGCCAGCACCTAAGCTTTTCACTCATCATAGCACACGTGCTGCTGATGATGTGACAATAAAAGTGATTTGATTTGATTTGATTTGTTTCACATTAGACATTGTACGATGCCAAATTGTCAACATCGCCAACCCTAGTTGATACAGCTATTAAGTAATCGAGTCAAAAATTCAGCTCTTATAAATAGCTTCATTATTAAGTTATATTCAACTTATAGATAAACCTGGTTTATCTTTAGTTGCATTAGTATGACTTTGCAGTTTATTCTCTTGTATTACTGTTTGTGTTGTTTGTATTCTATTTCTCAGTATTTGCTCTTTTGCAGGGAGGTTTGGTCAGACTACACCACCTTTGGTTGATTTTTTAAAAGATATTTTGAGGAGATATCCAGAGGGTGGACAGATTTTAAAAGTAAGAACATATGATGTTGTATTTAAAAATAAACATGCAAGCTTAAACTTTTGGTTTTGTCCTATTGTTGATCTAGCTGTGTATAGTAACATTGTGAGAATGTATGTCAACTGCATGGTGAATCTGCCGTACAGGAGCTGATTCAGAATGCAGAGGATGCTGGAGCCACTGAGGTCAAGTTTTTGTATGATGAGACGGAATATGGAGTGGAATCACTGTGGTCACATGATATGGCTCAATATCAGGGTAACATGAGCATGCAGATTTATTGCCACATGTCCCTTTGGATGTTCAGTATTATTCCTGAAAATGAAAAAGAATGAGTGATTAAAGCCGGTTAATAATCTTGAAACAAATACTTAAATTATAAATCTTTGTTTTGTTTTTCTACAGGAACAGCGTTGTATGTCTATAATGATGCCGTCTTCACCACAGAAGACTGGAATGGTATTCAGGAGATTGCACGGAGTCGAAAAAGAGAAGACCCTCTTAAAGTGGGAAGATTTGGAATTGGATTTAACTCTGTCTACCACATAACGGGTGAGAAAAGAGTTTTAAATATCAGGTGCCTAATAAAGTCTTTCTTGACATTATTTTAAATGCTCCATTATGCAGTACAATAATTTTCAAAACTACAAAAACTAGAGTCAGTCAGATAATCAGTTCATGAAAGCTCCATGCATAATAATCATAACATAATAGTATAGATGGAATATATCATTGAGCAGTAGGGCTGGGCGATATTGCAAAATAAAATTATCACGATATCATGTTTCATTTCATTCGATAACGATAATTATTGAATATTTTTTAACAATACATTTAGGAATATTAGGATATGTTTTTATTTAACCACTTTATTTAAATTTACCAACATTACTAAGGCAAATAGTTTTAATAGTCAAAAACAAAAATATTTAAACCAAATATCTCATCTCTTTATAATAAAATAAACATAAGTGTTAAAGAGACTCTTAAACTTGATTAATAAAATGTTACAAAGTGTGTGCAATGCTAAAGGTAGACATATGTAAGATGTCAATATTAAGGATACAGTAAACCTCAAACTACAAATAATAAATAAATAAAATAAATGAATATCATAATCAAATCTGAGCTTTCAAGTAAAGGAACCAGCCATCATTATTTAAATACATACTGCAACATTACAAATTGTAAAGTTAAATGACTACATTACCCACTATGCTAAAAAAATCTTTCAGATGGGGCTAGGGGCTGGGATGCACAAGAAAAGAAACCAAAAAGCCACTTTGGCGACATCCTTTTTTAAGTTACAATCTTTTCACAGCTGCTATACGGCACTCAATTTCACGTGTGTTGTTATTCTGAGCTGAAGGGACAAGCGTGAGCGTAACGAATGGTCGTAACTAGGCGACCATTTTTTCAGAGGATGACAAACAGACAAACCATTGCTGTCGCTCCGATGCAAGTTTATGGAGAAAAGTAAAAAGCACTGCAGTGTTTGGATGCGCTGTATTTGTCTGCCATTATTACTAAAATGTGTATATTCCATACAACAGGGCTATTCAATTGGTGGCCGCCAATTGAATAGCCCTGTTGAGGTAATTTGTTCCAGCCTTCCAAATAGTGTGACCAAGACATCAAAAAATTTTTTAGTTCAGTCAAAAAATGATCGCTATAAATATGAAGTGATATGCGTTGGTGACGTGCATCTGTTCAATACAGCACGAGCTGACATTAAGTGAGTGAGTGGTGCGAGCAGCCGAAAACATTTGGATACTTAAGCTTAAAGGCTTCTCAACGCCTCGTTTCGGTTGCACGGAACGAAACTGCTGCAACTAAACAAAGATATGCTACCTGTGCGCTAGTTTAAAGTTCCGAGCTTCACCAAGGCTAATATTCACACACACACTGGATTAACCATAGCAGTGGGCCATTCACATATCGCCTCTTTCCGCGTGCAAGTTCGCTATTTCCAATATTAGAATATATGCCAATATGCGTGCGCAAGCGGAGCGATGCGCTCGCGCCTTCCAGACGCACCGAATAGAAAACATCTCACTCCGTAGTGGTGAGAGTTGTGCGTGGCTTTCAGTGCAATGTAAACAAAAGATATGTTAGACAAATTATTACAAAATATTTAAATGATTATGTATGCATTAACGCAGACGATAACAAACATTTATTTAAATACTTAGCTAATATAAAGCTTAAATTTACATTAAACATAATAACCGTGAAACCATGATTATTCTTCAGACTATAATCGTGCAACCAAAATCTATAATTGTTGCATCCATAAATGTTATGCAGTTCAAAACATAACATGTGAATGTGTTTGAATGTAGAAGAAGCCTACTTAAGCATTGCACTGCTTTTCTTATGCTTTTAAATACAACGTTTGAGTGTTTGTTAAAAAAAGCCACATTGTACAATGCAGTAATATTATGGTGTTTCAAAATTAACATTTCAATGTAGAAAAATACAACATGGGTGTCTTAAGGAGCAAAAATACAACATATGGGCTCTTATATGCTGTTGTGCACTTATATTGCAAGTCTTATCTCTCCGGCCCCTCAATTGGGATGCTTTTCATGAACTGGCCCCCATGACAAACTAATTGAATAGCCGTGCCATACAAAGTGTGAAGAAGATTTGTTAGTTCTACTTGCATGTAAGGCAGTGCACTTGGGGCATTAGGAAAAGTTCAGATGTTTTTCAACTACTAGATATACCTGGAAAATGCATGCACGTTACGTGCATGTCGCTCCCATGTCCGTGTCTCTATTGGAAGTGACAAACTGACACCCTAAGCTTGTTGGAATTGCTTCCAAGGCGCACGCTTAGCAGCCACATTTTAATAAAACTATAGCGCTTCATACCAAACTTAAAAAAAAAATTATTAGCGATATTGACAATGGTGTTTGGTCAATAAATACTAATATCAATTATATCGCCCAGCCCTATTAAGCGGTGTAGACAAAAATAAATTACTTGATAGAGAGCAGGGATTTTGAGTAGCCACATCTACGGGATGTACATTTGTATATATATATATATATATATATATATATATATATATATATATATATTTAATCATAGACCAAAAAATTATGCTACTATTAATGTACCATCTTTTGTAGATGTTCCTAGTATATTCAGCGGGGATCAAATTGCGATGCTGGACCCTCATCAGATGTTGTTTGGAGTCCATGAGTCTGGCCAGTGCTGGAATCTGAAGTCTGACATAAAAGAAATTACCGAGCTGAACGATCAGTTTTCCCCTTATTTTGGCTTGCTCGGTAGCTCAGAGAAAACCATTAAAGATGGCAACTTTCCAGGAACACTCTTTCGCTTTCCCCTCCGAATGAAACCCTCACAATTAAGTAACAACATTTACAATAAAGAGAAGGTTCTGGAGCTATTTGAATCCTTCAAAGTCGATGCAGACACGGTGTTGCTCTTTTTAAAGAGTGTGCAGAAGGTCTCTCTGCATGTACGGGAATCAGATGGAACAGAGCGAATGCTTTTTCAGGTCACAGCAAGCGATAGCCAAGAAGATAAGATGGAGAGACCAAACTCTTTAAAAACCCTGGGACAGGCCATAGATAGTTACAGTAATGGCGTACTGAGCAGTTCGGTTACCTGTGCCACCTACCAGCTCTCCATTGAAGCGCGGAATGAAACTGCCAAGGAGACTCAGAAGACCACCTGGTTAGTTTGTAACAGTGTGGGAGGACGAGGCATGTGTGGTGAACTGGATTCTCTTGCAGATGACCTGAAGTTTATCCCAACCATTGGCATTGCCCTGCCTCTCACTCTTATTGATGAAGACAAAGGGGCAACTTCTAGTTTTTCAGGACGTGCTTTCTGTTTTCTCCCTTTGCCCCTTGGAGAAGAAAGTATGACAGGATTGCCGGTCCACGTCAGTGGTTTCTTTGGATTGACAGACAACCGTAGGAGCATTAAATGGCGGGAGGTGGACCAATGGAGGGACCCAGCAGCTCTTTGGAACGAGCTTCTCATAGTCACTGTCATCCCAAGGGCTTACTTCACACTCATCATGGAGACCATCCAACGAATACAAACTAAGAAGGACCAAGATTTTCCCCTTTCCCACAGAGGTAATTATGGAGCCTGGCCTGATCCAGACAAAATTCGACCTCGCTGGAAACCTATTCTTGAACCCCTCTTCAATGACTTGCTTCAACAGCCGGTCATCTACTCGCTCAGCGGGAGCTGGGTCCAGGTGGATGAAACTGTATTCTCAGACTTGGACTCAAGCATGGACACTACAGAAACCATCATCAAATACCTCCAGACCTCAGGGATGATGCTGGCTCAGGTGCCGTCCCATATCGATGAAGCATTGACCATGTTTGTCACCAAGCCAGGGAGCCTGAGGAGAGTAACCCCTTCTTTTGTGCGTCAGACTCTGAGGAAATGTCGCCACAAAGGGCCCTCCAATGAGAAGTTGCTTCTACTAGAGTTCATTCTTAGCGATTCTTGCTACAATGACCTCATTGGACTGGAGCTTCTGCCTTTACAGGATGAGACTTTTGCTGTGTTCTCGTCTTCTGTGAATGACAAGGATGCTGTCTACATCGCCTCGCAGGAGTATCCCAGGTACAGGGTACTATTGACATTCTATAGTATAATGCTGTAATTGCTGTGTAGTGTAAATGTTACCATACCAAAACAAGGTTGTGCAAAATTTGCAATTTAAAGGAACACTATTTTGTTTTGGAAATATTCTCATGTCACCAACAGTTAAACAGCTGATTTTTAGCAAATTTAAATCCATTCAGTCAATCTTAGACATCTCGCTCAAAACTGTAAAACAAAAGGGAGAGTCAAGCTTTATAAAGGAAAATGATTGAAATTCTTTTTTTGATTTTTTTGGAGTGAGATCCTAATAGTCTAATTTGATTCAATGATTTATGTTAAGCTAAAAGTTGTTTAACTCTAGGTGACTTGTACAATGTGTAGTGTGTAGTTTCCTATTATGCTTTTTACTCTTTCAAAGTACTTTAGTGCATAATGCTACTGGTTTTTAATAATGAATAATATCATGAATAAAAACAATAATCAAATACAAAGTTAAAACACAAAATCACTTTTTATATCAAGAAGAGCTGTCTCTGAACTCTTTCAAATGTTGTGAATGTAGACCTAAGCTTTCTTCAGGAAATTTATGCTGCACAATTATCAGATTTTTTAAAAATTCTCACCAATATGGACATAGTCTGGTTGAGTTGCGCTAGTAGTGTGTTTTCACATTTTGCACAGATTTATTAATAGTGATACATATTTCTTCCCTAACTATTTACTTTCACAGACATTGCCAATCTTATGTGAACTTATGTTTGGTTGGTTTTGTTCTAATTTTATGTGTATTTGACGGGTGATTGAAAGAGAAGTTACTTTAAAATGTTTACTATGGTCTGACAGTATGACACATTTATCAGTAGTTTTATTTTAACTGTTGTTGCAAGAGTAACTCAGGCCCAAACTCTAAAGCAGAGATGTCCAAACTAGGGCCCATGGGCCAAAGTTGGCCCTTTATATACTTTACAATTTGGCCCGCCAGAGGGAAAATGATTGGGAAGGGTTGGGAAATGCCTTTAACAGAGATTCTCATTTCTACTTAAATGAAATTTAAATATATATATATATATATATATATATATATATATTTTATTGTAGAGCTAAAAAAAAGCTAACTGCAAAAAAAAATGTTTTAATTAATGTTTTAATGCAAATGAATCAGATAAAAAAAATTGTACATACTGTCACTTAACGAATAGAGGACAAAGCAGACATCAGTGTGCAAATCAAGGCAGGTTCAACATGACTAGTGGATTTGCCATTGAACTTCATTGTTTTATAAATGGATTTTTTCTTAATGGTTTTATTGTAAGTTTGCTAAAATAATTAACATTTGTAATTTTTACTATTTATTTATAAATATTATGAAATAAAATAGGAAATTACCCATAGCAACTTCTTATACTTTGCTATATTTACTTTCAGCCCACAGCTCTCAATCAAGCTTGGATTTTGGCACTTCATTAGAAAAAGTTTGGCCACTTGGCTCTAAAGGCTTGGATATGGGCAGCATGTACAGTAGCAGAAGTTCATTAGTATTTATAAAGAACTTCTGTCAGGGCCAGGAAACAAAAAACTCAAAGGCAGATGAAAACAAATAATTTATAAGGCAAAAATCAGACAGTTCAGTCCAGAAGTGAAAATGGCAAAAACAAAAGCTAATTCTTCTACTGGCAATGTCTCAGTCTCAGGGAGGAATAAAATATTTAAAAATACAAAAACTCAGTCCAACAAATAAGGGGAAAAAAACATGCTCTTCAGTCTTCTCAGTCAGGCTGGTAAAACAGAGGCAGGTTGGAGTGGAATCAAGCAACGGTCAGAACCAGGCAGGGACATAATAAGGGCAAGCCAAGGACAAGACTGGCAAAAACAGTCAGGAGCACCAACACATAGATATTTACATTAGATGTCGCCTATGCTATTGTTGTCTATTAGAAGGAATGTGTCAATAGAGCCGCCATTTTAGTACAGAGTATCACTCCTTTGAAATGAATGTGGGACCAAGGTGCAGTGGAGGACTGGCCATTCAGGATTTTTTTTTTTATTCTACACACAATGCCCCATAATGACAGAAGATTTTTTGAAATTGTTGCAAATTTATATATATATAAAAAAGCTAAAGATCACATGTACATAAGTATTCACAGCCTTTGCTCAATACCTTGTTGATGCACCTTTGGCAGCAATTACATCCTCAAGTCTTTTTAAATATGATGCCACAAGCTTGGCACACCTGGTACACCTGTCTTTGAGCGATGGTGTACAGCCATTTTCAGATCTCTCCAGAGATGTTCAATAGGATTTAGGTCTGGGCTCTGGCTGGGCCACTCAAAGACATCAAGGCTCTTATCAGACCAGAGAATTTTGTTTCTATTGATCTGAGAGTCCTTCAGATGCCTTTTGGCAAATTCCAGGTGGAGAGTGGCCACTCTATTATACAGGCCTGATTGGTGGATTGCTGGACAGATGGCTGTCCTTCTGTTAGGTTCTCCTCTCTCCACAGAAGAACGCTGGAGCTCAGACAGAGTGCCGGCCAGCTCTAGAAAGAGTCCTGGTGGTTCCAAACATTTTCCACTTACGGATGATGGAGGCCACTGTGCTCATTGGAACTTTCAGAGCAGCAGAAATGTATCTGTAACCTTCCCCAGCCTTGTGCCTTGAAACAATCCTGTCTTGGAGGTCTACAGACAATTAATTTGTCTTCATGCTTGGTTTGCGCTTTGACATGCACTGTCAACCCTGGGACCTTATATAGACAGGTGTATGCCTTTTCAAATTATGTCCAATCAGCTGAATTTACCACGGGTAAACTCCAGTTAAGCTGCTGAAACATCTCAAGAATGATCAGTGGAAACAGAATGTACCTGGGCTCAATTTAGAGCTTTACGGCAAAGGCTGTGAATACTTATGTACATGTGATTTTTCAGGGTTTTTATTTTTAATAAATTTTCAACAATTTCAAAAAATATTAATTATTAATTATCGCACATCATTGCAAACAAAGAGCGTGTGTTTGTGTACATGGAAATGTATTATCCTCCCTCCCTGTTAAATTTGATCTAATCCATGTCCTGAAACATACCCCCTCTCCTGCTTTCAATTCTCATTCTTTTGTGAATGAATTCCTGTTATGAACTACACATCACACGGCACATCCACCTTTCTGATCTAAATGGTATATAACATTTGTATTATTCAATAATTTAGTTTGGACGGTATGGACATTGAGGCACAGACACTGTTATGTTATTAGGCACCCTTATAGGTTACTTCAAAAACTAGCCACTACTTCACTTATGACAAGTTCAGACTGCATAATTTTAACCCGGATTTCCCTGAGAATTCGCAGACAAATGCCTGAAATCACAGGCCAATTGATGCTCGTGCATGCGAGAGACAGTCACACAGTGTGAACTATCAAAGACGATGAGTCACCGATGCCCGCGAGATATTTGGCATCCTAATATCTGGAGCTGTCGGCGATTCAAATCATGCCGTGTAAAATGAGTTTGACTGAAAATAACATTGGCAATCACCTACAGCCAATGAGAGAGCAGCATCCACTAGTGTGGTTACCTGCAGGCCAGCGGGAGGTTGGGGGAGAAGTTAAAAACGCTCATTTTCAGTTTATTTGGACCCAAGACATGGAGAAAAAATAGCAAAAATTTGGCAGGAGCACCCGTGTCTGTTTGATGTGGCATCTGAGCAAAACCAAAACCGGGTCCAAAACAAAAGTTGAGCAGAAATTACTAATTCACTTCAAACCCAGGTGAGCAAATATGTACATTTTCTACCCCATTAAAGACTTCTTTCTCGTCATGTAGTTAATATCAAAATATATACTATGTGTTTTTGGTTGTAAGATGAAGTTTGGACAAAGTTGTCTGCGATTCTTCCTATTTTAAAGTCATACAGTGTGAAACCCCCTGTCGCCGATTCATCTTGCAGTGTAAAACAAAGCAGCGACAAAACGCTAGCCCAGATAGCCATGCAGTGTGAAAACATCTGTGACACGACTACAGTACTTTGAAAATCATGCAGTCTGAACTCGACATTAGCCAGCAATAATACAAGTTTCTAGCACTGCAGCATTGTTGTCATATTTCATTTACATTGTTTGCTGATTTTATTCAACAACACTAGCCACGTATTTAGAGCAAGTTGGTGCTACTTTGCCTTATGGTCAGTGCAGTAAGTGACTGTATTATCATCATCAATAACACTGGTTGAGCACAAAAGTTTGTAACACAAAAACATAAAAAACGAAATCTTACCTTTGAAATGTTCTGCCTTTATGCTTTGTTTTCTTTGTTTGCTTGTTACTACACCCGTACACAGCACAGAAGTTCAGCATCTTCAGATTGGCTTTAGTCTTGACTAGTGTGGTTGAGTGAATTTTGTCCTGGGAGTACTGTACAAATGTGGCAGCGGCTGGCTGCAGTACAAGTCATAAAGCCCGCCTTCCTCGTGTTAGTGAAGGAGACATGAGACCAAATAAAAAAAATTATTACACTTGCAATAAAATGTTCAGAAAGATGGTTCTGGTCAGTTAAGGCACTGGTTAATGTGCTAATATAGGTGCAGACCTTCACTTTTGTAAAGAGTATGTTTTGAGCAGTAATTTAATGCTGGGCGTGTCCGTGATTGACAGCTGTGATTGACAACTGTGATTTGGTTTCTCAAAGCAAACGTTGGAGCTTCGGCAGGAGACTTAAGTGTTATTATTCGATTTCTGTGTTATTTTACCATGATAAATGAGTTGCTCAGCTGTAAACTATAGTTTCTGACATAGGATCTGGTGGAATGCTGTATATTTGGTAAGGTTAGGGCTTTATCAGTTTGCTGATACATGCCTAACCACCCAGATAGCAAAGGCTAGACTCTCGCCTGCCGGAGACTTACCCCTCGGCCCGACTCTGTCTGCTGTACCTACTCGCGCACATTACTCGCGGGCCGATCTGGCTCGGATGCAGCAGTGTCTGCTCGCTAACGGCCGCCGCATCTTGCCCGGTTGACTCGGGCAGTAAGTCCATAGGCATCCGGCCCGAGTGAATCGGGCCAGATGCGGCAGCTGTTAGCGAACTGACGCTGCTGCATCCGAGCCGGATCGGCCCATGAGTAATGTGCCCAGAGCTGGCGCGATTAAATCCTAGTTACCTAAAACCTCACCTTTGTTAACGTTATTACAACCATTTGTGTTGATAAAACAGCAAACGCAGGCTACTATGTAAACGCAAAGTGTACATTAGCGAGCCTTTGTTATAGTGCAGACACCGGCGGTCAAGTGAGAAGTTCGGGGGGGGGTGTGGTTGATTTGATGTACAAGCGTTTGGTTGGAAGTTCGATTCCACAGCTCCTCCTCTGGTTCCATCAGGCAGTCCTTCTGTGCATGCCCAGGCTTCAATTTCAGCAGTCTTTTGCGACAGTTTGTGCCCGTCACGAAGCATTTTTTCCTTCACAGCTTTTAATGGAAAATAGCGCTGTCGCGATGTCCATATTTATTACAGTCATTGAGATAGAACCAGCTGATCAGCCTGGAGTCCTGACAACTTTATTATCAAATTAAGTTGGGACAATGACTCATGAGACTTACGTCTTGTAAAAAAGGTGTACATACAAGGTTCTCAAGTTTGATCTTGAATTTAATGGAAAATCAGAATGATTGAATGACTACTTTCTTGAAAGCTCTTTTTTTAGATTTAAATTTTGCCAAACAGCTTTCAAAATGTCTAATGCATTATGTTTAGGTTCAACAATAAATACTATTAACACTTGAACTGCCACGTGGTCAATTTGACAGTCTTTGACTTTTACTAAAATTGTCTTATTTATAGCTCCCTGATGTTAAAAATTGTTTAGATACAACAAGATAAAAAAACTTGGCATTTTTACCTGTAAACGCCAACACGGGTCAAATTACCCACTGCCTGTATTTATGAGTTGCTCATGTTGTCATTTTGTACGTTGGCTGGCAATACTTTTCAATCATGGAATTAGTGGTTATCATAAATAAACAAAGTCACAATGACTAAAAGAAGGTGATTTGTAGAGGTATTAGAAGCACAACATGCCATGAATGATGGAGAGTCTTATGGTGGGGAAATAAATGATGTCCTGGACCTGGTATCTGACAGCTGATCCAGAACCTTTTGAGTCACAACACACAATCACATATAGATGTTTTGGCCACCTCATGATGTTCAAACTTTTTGTTCTCTTATTTAAACTATTCATTATAAGACTAGACAAATTAATAATTAAATAGGTAATGCTTTGTGCTTGAATTTATATTGAATCACACAATATATGCAGTGTGGTATTCTTCATTAGGCCATTGTGTACAGTGGACATTTTAGTAATTTAAACTACATTGGTTAATGTAGGATTAATGACATTGCATTATAATATTACACAAGTCAAATATGTATTTATTCACTTCTAAATCTCTTTGTCAGTGCAGACTTTAGTTTATAGCCTACCATTATGGAAAAGTAAAAGTAGCCTGCATAAATAAAGCCTTAAAGTAAAGGAAAAACCTCATTTCATGACTCCAGACAAGTCTTCATTAACCCAGTGGCATATTAAAGTGAAAATGTCTAAAGAGAATTCATCTGCAGGTAAAAGAACCCCTGGTGGTTCTAGTGTTAAAGAGATAGTTCACTTAAAAATCATCCTTTACTGACTCTCCACTTATTCCAAACCTGTTGAACACAAAGGAAGAATGTTGGAACTGCTGTTGACTTCTTAAGTTTTTTTATCCTACTTTTAGAAGTCATTGGCTGTTTTTTCCAACAATCTTCAGTGTATCTTCCTTTGTGTTCAACAGAAAAAAGCAATACAGAAAGGTATTGAACCGTTTGAATGCGAGTATAAATGGTGAAGAACTTTTCATTTTGTGTGAACTATGCATTTAAATAAATACTAGATTATTTAATAAATATTTGACATTCTTTTAGAATAAGCAAAAATAAAATGTTTAAAATGTACCTCTTTTTAATGTAAACCATTAATCTGTACAAATACACTATATAGCCTTGGTAATCTTTAATCTAAATTTGAAACTTTTGAAAGGCAGCCATTTACTTCGGTTCCCAGGGAGCAATTGCCTTGCTCAAAAGCACCTAAGTCATGGGTGAATGCTTGATTCAATTCTGAATAACACTCATCCATGAGTAAACTTGGCAATAGAGTATTAAGAATATGTTATAAGTGTATCACTGCGGGTTTGATTTTTATTTCTAGGTCACTTTATCCAGGACTAGAGGGAAGATTTGTCTTGGAAAGCATTCCCCCACATGTCATGACCAGCCTGAAAGAAGCGTCCAAAAGCAGAGGTAGACACCTGCAGCACATAATGCCACTCATATTCAGGATATATAGAGCATCTGCTCTTAATTTCATTCTTCTCTAATAAATCTTGACATTTTTGGTGCATGGATAGCTACAGGATAGATAGAGCAGCATTTTTTCAGCTTCATGCTTGTACCTACGGCTTTCAGATATTTGAGTTATGCTTTTTCATGCTTAACCTGGTGTTTGACAGAACCAGTTAATTCCGCTAACAACCATACGTTTTAGCTTTGCTCAGAGATGCCAACATTTATTCAATTCATTTATGGAATATCTTTGTATTTGCTTTTGCATTTCATTTAGCTCCTGTTCACTTTTTCTTGATTTCTGCATTTAAATTCCAGTTCAACAATATCTTTGGGGTTGTTCAGGTAAGTGCACGACGTGTTGTCTAATGCCTGTTGAGCTGGAGTTGCCATAGCTTTTCTGGATCACACTACTCATTCACTAACGTCTGTGTATTTGAATAACCCATTAACCATATATCAAATCAAAAGATACTAATAGATTTAATAAGATGTTTGTATTCTAAAATGTTCTTAACTATTGAAACCATGGAAAGTTAGAGTCAAATTATTATATCAAAGAGTTCAAAGAGTCATGCATGCAAACAGTAAAGGCTCCAGTATACTTCAAACAAAGTTCTTTTTCGGTATTCGTTTAAAAGCAAAAGGAAGTTTGAAAAGGCTAAGTGATGGTTTACTGATTTCGAACTCTCCAACATGCACTGCAGTAGGTGGGGTTGTAAATGTGCCTGCATGTCCCAAAAAACAAACTGAACAGTTTCATAAACATAAACAACCTTCTCTGCAAGAAGCGTCACCACAGTGCATCACATCACATCTTTATTTTGTTTTCTATTTGCAATGGAGAGACACCAAATGGCACCGCCAGTATATGCAAAGTCGTGTTGCAATAGATGGGCTTCTTGTGTGGTGTGTGACTCCTCTAAGCCTTTCAAATCTCTCTGCAAGTGATCATACAGGTGTGGATACATCTGTACCAGCTCTGCTACTTGACCTTTCAGTGTGCTCATATGGCTAGTGTTGTTTTTTTTTGGATGCTGTTCTTCTGTCTGGCCCTGTGAAATGAGACACGAAGAAAGGCGCACATCAAAGAAGGTGGAGTTCCAGAAAAAAAAAAACACTGATTGCATAATCATCACTAATGGTACATCGAAGGTGTTTAGTAGCCAATACTAACTCATACAATAGTTTGCTTTGGTGACTTTGGGGAATGTTGTTTTTACCATATTTTGTTCAAAATAGCCTCATTTCAGATTGTTCTTGGATTTGGTTTGAAGTGTACTGGAACCATAACAATTGTGCATTACTTAAAGCTGATGTGTTTGTGCAACTGGAATAGTTGAAAATTTTATTTAAAGAAAATAACTTGTTTCAAGTTTTAATTAGTATATATTTGTTTAAATAATTCTAGCATGTGAGCCAGTTTAACATGTTTCTCTGTTTTGTGCAGTGCTTGTAAATGATCTGTCCTTCAACCAATACAACCTTATGGGTTGCTTTTTAGTTCCTGAAATATGACACATACTGTAGGAGCATTTACCAAATTGTGCCTCTACTGTAAGAGAGTGCACATAATCTTTTGTATAAATGAATTGTGCCCTTTCAACTGCATGCAAATGTGGTATTTGTGTTTCTTGAATAGAAACTAAATTGCTTTAAACACTGTTAAATGTAAATGATTGTGAATTGGAAACAGGAAAAATAGTGGAACCAACTCCAAAATCCACACTTTGCCTTTAAACCTGGGTTTGACCGCTAACCCTATAGTCATATGTACTTTGTCCCTCATCATTGTGATTATTTTATTCCACCTAGAGAGCACTTATCTCTAAAATGTAAATAATAGTTATAAGTTGCTTGCACAAACAACCTATTATGTTGGTTTTGGTGAAGGAAAATCTCATTGTAAATGCTTTCGAATATTGAAAGTTGTTATTCCTGATTTACTCATCATCTGTGTTCCTAACTCATAATTGTTTATCTGTGATGTTAATCAAAGTTTTACGTGCTACAGAATATACATTTGCAGAAAAAAGTAGTGGTGTAGCGGATCAGAAATCTCGTCTCGGAAAACATAATGGCTGTTTTTCAATATGCGTTCTTCAGCAGTCTAGCGTCCTCGTGTTTTCATGTAATGTCATTATCATCCGCCGAAGTTCAGCTCCAATACTCAAGACCGCAAGTACGGAGGATGCATGAAACTTCCCGGATGTGTTCTTGATATCGAGGACGCATGGATGCAGACTTGAGCACCAAAGTCGCTCTAGAAGTCCCAGAAGTCATTGCGACTGGAGGTGGGAAGCACAGCATTTTATACTTATTATTAAAGTTTCCCTAAATGAGACGGTAAAGTAAACATTACCATGAAACTCTTAATAAAGGAATAAACACATTAAGGGTGTTTATTTGCTAAAATTCGTATTAAAATCTGTTTTGTGTTGTGCAACGTATATTTGTAAAGTCTTTATGCACAGTATATATTGTGAAACAGGGGAAAACAATAAATCGTTGTATGAATGCAGTAATGTTAAAATCAATTTTGGTTAAAGATGTGTAAGGGTCATGTGACCATCAGGAAGAATGCAGCATCTCATTTCTCAGAGGATGCATTCTCTGTTCTCGCGGTCTCCCGAGTTCATTCTTCCGAGGACACCTGGCAAGACCGGTCTCCACAAGAACACAAGTCCATTCTCTGCGTTCTTTTTAGTTTCGTTTTAGAAATGTTTTTTTGTCACGGATCAGACCATTTTTTGGATCAGCCAAAAGGGGAGGAGACAAATGTAATTTGCTTTCCATTTATTACAGAGCCTAAATGCTTTCATGCATGTGATTTGAATGACATGAGAGGATCTCTCTGTGATCGTTACAAATTTAGGATTAATCTACCAGTAAAAAAAATCTATTAATCTGCAGGCCAAGTGTGTTGCAAACCGTGTGTTGTGATCCGTAAAAATTGTGGATCAACTGATCCGTTACACCCTTAGGAAAAAGTATTTGAAACCTTGCATTTCCCTACATTTTTGTACAAATTCTGCATAGACATCCATAGTTGTTTAAACAGACTATGCTGTTATATTTGTGTATATTAAGTCTGTATAAATATAAGGGTTCACACACTTTTCTCTCCAGTCATGAATGCATTATTTTGTCTCTGACCAAGTGCTCACATCTTGTTTTGTGTTTATCTTGTACTTTTAGGGAGGCCTTGCACTCAGGTTCAAGTGCTGACCCCAGAGAGATCGGCACGCCTAATTAAAGAAGTCCTTACCACAGCATGGCCTTCTAGAGACTTTGCTGTCCAGTGGAATCCTGGTGATAAAGAAAAGAAGCACCCATCAGCATCTTGGCTCAGAATGATTTGGAAGCATCTCTACATCAACTTTGCAGATGATCTTAGTGTCTTTGAAGATTTGCCTTTGATTCCAAATGTGCCCCTGACTGACACCTTGGACTGTCTTGAGCTACTGCGCCTGAAAACTCCATCACCCATCATTTTTGTAAATGAGGAAGAAGGACCTCCTTCAGAGGATTTACTTGAAGTTATGAAGAAGCTTGGTTGTGTGATCTTGAAGCAAATTGATCCCTGCTTGCACCACCCACTCTTGAAAAATTACATTCACCAGTCTTCTCCAAGCACCCTTCTGCAAATTATGGACCGGTTTTCTTCCCAGAGATTAGCCAGCCAAGTTTCTTCTCTCACTGTAAAACAGAGGCTTGCCCTCAGAAGCTTTTTAGCAGGGCTTACTGATGTCACAGAAAAAGAGAAACGCATAATCCAAGAGCTTCCCATTTTTGACAAAGTTGGACAAAAGTCAAAGACGGACACTTCACCTTTAACCTTATTAAAAGGAGCCAGAGTATTACATCATACTGCCAAGCATCCATTAGATGTGAAATTGTCTATAAATGTAGTTAACTGCAGTGATGAAGCAACTATACGTCTAGTAAAACTGTTGAACATTGAACAAGTGAAGAGCACAGAATGTTTAAAGGTAATAATTCAGGACATTGAGAAAGGATTCTACACCAAAGAGGAAGTCACAAAAATCATGCTGTGGGCTCTTACTCATTTGTCTTTTCTAAAGAATGAAAACAAGGCAGTAATTAGTTGGCTTTCTTCATTGAAGTTTATTCATGATGCTACAGAAAAACTTCACTCACCAACAGAATTTTTTGATCCAGAATTGGAAATTCTGCAGAACCTTTTCTTTATGGAAGAAAAGGTGAGATTTCCCCCAGATGACTTTATGTCATCTCCAGATGTCCTTCATTCACTCAGACAACTGGGACTAAAAAATGAAGTTCAACTCAATGAAAAGGATGTTCTGCAGGTTGCCAGAAAAATTGAGGAGTTGCAGGGAAATAGCAAGCCAGAATGGGATTCCATTGTAAAGAAGGCAAAAACACTCCTTACTATTCTAAATAAACAGACAAAGTTGGTGAAGTCCTCTGAGGTTCAGACAAATCTGCAAAAATTGAAATGGGTCCCTGTTTGCAAAGACAGACCTTTGAATTACCCAAAGTCACTTGCTTGGAGAGGTGATTCCTGCAATATTTCCTCTCTTTCTGAAATGTGTGATATTTCTTATGCTGTACTTGTTGGTTCTTCAGTTTCCCTAGTTGAACGTACCTCTGCTGGCATGAAAAAAGCTCTTAAGTTGTCATTAGAGCCTCAAGTTGACCAAGTGCTCCAGCATTTGAAAGCAGTAAATGACTGGCATCAATCTCAAGCATTTACCACTGAGGACTGGTATCAGTTTCAGCAGATCTTGTGTGAGATATATGAATTTATGCAAGCTCACTTGGAAGATGCAAGGGAAGCCTTGAAGTCTCTGTCCTTTGATTGGGTTTGGACAGGGAAAACATTTGCTTCCCCTGGATGCACAGTTTTAAAGCCCATACCAGATTTGGACCTGCAGCCTTACTTGTACTCGTTACCAAAGACTATTGCAAAATTCAACAAGCTTTTTAAATTCTGTGGCTCCATTGAAGAAGTTGTTCCAAGCCACGTGTTTGAAGTTGTCAAAACAATTAGACAGAGGTGTGAAGAGGAGATGACAAAACAAGAGAGTAAACGCAATGTCCTGCTTTTAATTAATATTTTACGGTGGCTATACAGCAGTCAAATATCAGTCGATGCTGACATGCATGTCCCCATTCTTTACCACAAAGATCCAGGCAAATTGGTTATGAAGCCTATCCATGAATGCACTTACTGTGACATCAAAGTAGAAGACCTGAATGACTTACTAGATGATGTTTCTGAGCCCATCATCCTTGTCCATGATGACATTCCAATGAAAACCGCTGAATGGTTGAAAGTCCCATGTTTGAGCACAAGATTGATAAACCCAGAGAACCTAGGGTTTGAACAGTCAGGCCAAAGGGAGCCTCTAACTGTGAGAATAAAGAACATTCTAGAGGAATATCCATCAGTTGCAGATATCTTCAAAGAGCTCTTGCAGAATGCTGATGATGCCAATGCCACTGAGTGCAGTTTCTTAATTGACATGCGAAAAAATCTCGAAATCCGAGAGAATCTTCTTGACCCTGGCATGGTTATTTGTCACGGTCCTGCTTTGTGGTCTTTCAACAATTCTGTTTTCTCTGATACAGACTTTCTTAATATAACCAGGCTGGGTGGATCAATGAAAAGATGTGAAGCTGACAAGGTGGGCAAATTTGGCCTAGGGTTTAACTCTGTGTATCATGTGACTGACATACCCATTATTATGAGCAGAGAATTCATGATCATGTTTGATCCCAACATCAATCACATCGGCAAACACATCAGAGATAAGTCAAACCCAGGCATCAAAATCAACTGGAGCAAACAGCAGAAACGGCTAAGAAAGTTTCCCAATCAGTTCAGACCCTTCATCAACGTATTCAACTGTCAGCTTCCTTTGTCACTAGAGGCCCCCTACAAGTATGATGGGACACTTTTCAGACTTCCTTTCAGAACTGAGCAGGAGGCATCTGTGAGTGAAATCAGTGGTATTTACTATAATACCACTGACATCTACTCACTTGTTGATGAATTCAGCATCTGTGGTCACCGGCTCATTCTCTTTACACAGCATGTTGGAACAATGGTCTTGAAGTATTTAAAATGTGAGGAGCCAAACCCTGCTGCTGCGCAGGATGTGGTCACAATAAACAAGAGTGTGTGGTCTTCCAAAGCAGCATATGGTCCCTTAAGTATTCTTAAATCTGCTGCCAAAGTCATGAAAAAAGTTGCAGCCACTAGCAGAGTGCCATCCGAGGTACCTAAGTCTGGTTGCATCATCAGGATCATAGTAGAGGAGTACCACAATGTTTTCAGACGCATAGTTGATCTTCAGTCCCCACTTTTCAGAGGTTCTGATGAAGATCCATCATCTTACTTTGAGATGGCAGCTAAAGGTACCCAAACTAAGAGACTTACAGATGACATGCCACAAAAGGGAGTTGAAAATACAAACTGGCTAATCTGCTCATGCATGGATGTGACAGAAGCTCTGAAATTCTCCTTAAGTGATAGTGGGAAACGCCTTGGTCTGGTACCATGTGGAGGCATAGCTGTGCTGCTTACTGAAGAAGAGAATAAAAAATGGACTGTAAAGACAAGTGCGACACCAATTGGGGAGGTTTTCTGCTACCTACCCCTTCGAATCAAAACTGGCTTGCCTGTCCACATAAATGGCTGCTTTGCTGTCACATCAAATCGCAAAGAAATCTGGAAGACAGACACCAAAGGACAATGGAACTCAGTTTTCATGAGACATGTGATTGTCCAAGCATACTTAGCTGCACTCAACATGCTGAGATCAATGGCAGAAAGTGGAGAATTATTGGACTACAGCTATTATGCTGCCTGGCCTGACCCTGGAGTTGTCCATGATGATTTCAATCTGATTTGTCAAGGTGTTTATCAAGAAATAGCCAAAGGTGCTGATGATGATCGTGCAAAAGTCTTTTCAGATGGGAAAACCTGGGTGTCAATCAAGAATGTCCGATTTCTAGATGACTCTTTGCTCTGCAGACTAGACATTGGGTCTGCTGCCTTTAAGATATTCTTGAAATACCTCAGAAAGTGTGGATCCCAAGATCTCTGTGCTGTTGAGCTGCCAGACTGGGTTAAGGAAGGTTTTGATGATGCTGGCTGTAAAGGAAAATTAATGGAAAACACCTTGACAGAGAAGCAGTTTTTCTCAGATGTCTTCTTTCCCCATATCCAAGACATAGATAAGGACCTACGGGACCCTTTGATGTATTATGTACTCAATGAAAAACTTGAGGATTTTGCGTCCATACTAAGGGAAACCCCATGCATTCCATGTTCAGGGCCATCAAAGAAACTTGTTTTGCCATCACGACTCATCCACCCAGAGGGCAGAGTAGCCAAACTTTACAATAGTGAAGACGGAAGGTTTCCTGAAGGAAGTTTAAGAGACTATGTCAATCCAGTATGCTTGGTGAAGTTAGTACAGCTGGGTATGGTCAAGGATGACTTATCTTGGGAAGACTTGATTGAAAGGGCTGAGTCTGTACTGGCTCTGAATGAAAATGACCACACAATTGCATGCCACAGGAGCAGCATAATCCTTAGTCTTATTGATGAAAAGCTAAAAATGAGAGATTCAGCTGCAAATCAGTATCTTGATAAATTTCAAAATATCAAGTTCCTACCATTTTTAACAAAGCCAGCTGGATTTTCACTTCCGTGGCATGGCAACAACTTCCCCCAGTTGACCATGTTCTCTGCAAAAGAGCTTTTTACAACAGAACACCAAGACACCGTGTGTTTGATGAACCCCATACTAAATGAAAATTCACCCTCCTTTAAAGGATGTGGTCCCATCTCACTGGCTGTGAAAGACTTTCTTGGACTAATAAGAAAGCCAACGGTCTCATTAGTCATCAGCCAGCTGAAAGAGCTCTCAAAATCCTTTGACGGTGTAACACTGTACCAAGAGAACATAACCAATGCTTGTTACAAATATCTTCATGAAGAATTGCTGCAGTCCAGTGCTGCAAAAGAGGAAATCACGGAGGAACTAAAAACATTCTCCTCTATTTTAGTTGAGAACACATATGTGGAGCCATCAAAAGTAGCATTTAACTTAAACTTTGATGCCGCACCATACCTTTACCAACTTCCAAACAAGTACAGAAATAGTTGTCGAGAGCTTTTTGAAAATGTGGGAGTTCACACAAGCTTCACTGTTGAAACATTCTCAGCCGTTTTACAGCTGATAAAGAATGAATGTGGAAGAAAACCTCTTACTGAAGAAAACTTTCAACTGTCTCGTAGAATAATTAGTGAGGGAATATGGAGCTTGATCAGAGACAAAAGTCAAGAGTTCTGTCTAAGCAACTACGGGGAAATACTTCTTCCTGACAGCAATTTCTCATTACAACCATCAAAATCTCTTTGCTACAATGATTGTCCTTGGATTAAAGTCAGGGACACAACTGTTAAATACTGCCATGGTGATATTCCAAGAGAGGTAGCAGTAAAATTGGGGGCAATTCCGAAACGTCACAAAGCTTTAGAAAGATATGCCTCCAACATTTGCTTCACTACCCTTGGCAGTGAGTTTGGACAAAAAGAGAAGCTCACCAGCAGAATAAAAAGTATCCTCAATGCTTATCCATCAGAAAAGGAGATGTTGAAAGAGCTCCTGCAGAATGCAGATGATGCAAAAGCCACAGAAATATATTTTGTCTTTGATCCCAGAACCCACCCAACTGACAGAATTTTTGATGACAAATGGACTCCAATGCAAGGACCATCACTCTGTGTGTACAATAATCAGCCATTTACAGAGGACGATATCAGGGGGATCCAAAACCTTGGAAGGGGTACCAAGGAAGCAAACCCTGGAAAAACTGGGCAATATGGGATTGGATTTAACTCAGTATATCACATTACTGACTGCCCCTCTTTTATCTCAAATAACGACATTCTTTGCATATTTGATCCACATGCACGTTATGCACCTGGATCAACGTCTGTTAGTCCGGGAAGAATGTTTAGAGATTTGGATTCAGATTTCAGATCCCAATTTTCTGATGTACTCAATCTATACTTAGGAAATCACTTCAAGCTAGAACGCAGCACAATGTTCAGATTTCCCATACGAAATGTAGAAATGGCCAGAATTTCAGAGATAAGCTCAGCACCTGCTTCAGATAGAATGGTTCAAAATTTCCTTGATAAAATAAGAATGGATGGTGCAGAACTGCTCATGTTTCTAAATCACATGGAGAAAATTTCTATATGTGAAATTGAGAATGGCAGTGGGGATTTAAAAACTCTTTATTCTGTAACAGCAAAAATCACTGATGGTGATCGACTAAAACGTAAACAATTCCATGCCTCTGTTCTGGACAGTGTCTACAAGAAAAGACAGCTGACACAAATTCCAGTGCAACAGATTACCTACACAATGGACATAGAAGACACTGATGGTAATTCTACCACTTGGCTTATATGCAACAGATCTGGATTTTCTGACATGGAGAGGGTATCTAAGAGTGTCATTTCAGCTCACAAAAATGAGGACATAACACTGTTTCCACGTGGTGGTGTTGCAGCGTGCACCAGCCACAACTACAAAAAACCACACAGAGCTTTCTGTTTTCTTCCTCTTTCTCTGGAGACTGGTCTGCCTTTCCATGTGAATGGCCATTTTGCTTTAGACTCTGCCAGAAGAAATCTATGGAGGGATGACAATGGAGTTGGTGTGAGAAGTGATTGGAACAACAATCTAATGAAAGTGCTAATTGCTCCTGCATGTGTAGAACTGCTAATTCAACTGAAACGTCGACTCTTTCCAGGCCCTGATCCCACCATGACAATATTTCAAGGAACTCCAATTCATGTTGTCAGGGATATTTTGAGAAAATATTTGTCTTTCTTTCCTGTGAATAGACTGGACATTCAACCAGACTGGTATTGTTTGGTAAAGGCAATCTACCTTTGCATTCATGCAGACTTAAAAAGACTACTACCTGTTGTCAGGGCACCCCACCTTGATAACAGTGATATGCATTCTGCAGTATACATCTCTTGGGTGAACACATCCACCTCAACCAAAGGCAAAGCATTCTTTGACAATTTACTTCAGGATGAGTTGCAGCATCTGAAAAACACCGAGTATAACATAACTACAAGGAAGTCTGTGGCGGAAAATGTTTTCCGATTGAAGGCCATGCTCCTGGATGTTGGCTTCAACCTAATTCACAGCTGTGATGAAACTGCAAGTCTGTACTTTTGCCTGGAAGATGCTGGTATTCCAGTTTATTATGTGACACCTGAAGATGTTCGGAGTTTCCTTTTGACATTCTCGTCTCCAGACACATCTTGCCAAGTTGGAAAGCTACCCTGTCGACTGCAACAATCCAATTTCAAGCTCTTCCATGGTTTGAAACTGCTGGTTGACTACTGCTTCAAAGATGTTGAGGAAAATGACATAAACATTGAGGGGCTCCCATTGTTGATGACAATGGACAACATTCTCCAAGTGTTTGACTCCAGACATCCAAAGTTTCTGACCACATATCATGAGCTTATTGCAACAAGGAAGGAGCTTTTCATGCACACACTCTACATAAGATACAGTAACATCCTTCTTAAAGCTGGTGTAGCAAAGACTTTTGACATAAACAGTTTTGGAGACCTTCTGGGTTCTGTTCTTCCCCGGGAGTGCAGAGCAAGGAGCTCAGTGAAGTGGAAGGAGAACTTTCCCACTGAATCTTGGCTCAAGAGTTCATGGCACTTTATCAGCGAACAACTTGCAAACAAGGATGACCAGACCGAAAACAAGCCAACATTTGATACCATTCTGGAGATTTTAAAAGATTGGGCCCTCCTTCCAGGAATCAAATTCATGGTGTCAAGTAACAAATTGGTTGTGCCAGAGCATGATGTTTTGTTACCCCTGAGCCTGATCTTTTCAGCCATCTTCCCGAATGGACAAAATGACAAAGTCTTTCATACCTTGATGAAAGGAGGATGCTTTCAATTGGCTGTGAATAAAATATGTGCCAAAGAGAATCCCATGCTGCCTTTGCTGGCTCAGCATACAGCAAACATAGACAATCCTTCCAGCATACTTCGAGCACTTGAGTACATGATCCAGATATCTGCTTTCAAAACAGCAAGTTTGACTGATAAAGATTTTGAAGCTTTGCTGTTGTACTTCAACTGTAATTTGTCGAATCTGACCCAGGATGATATTCAGTGTCTAAAACTGTTGCCATGTTACAAAGCTGTCAGTGGTCGGTACATATGCATTTCAAACTTTGGGACATGCTATGTTCTAACAAAGAGCATTCCCTCAGCTGACATTGAAAAGTGGGCACACAATACATCCTCAGCCTTCCTTGCTGACAATCCACAGCTGAAAGAACTTTACGGCTTTCTTGGGGTCACACCAATCGATGATCTTGAGGTATACCTGAATCATGTTCTTCCAAAATTTGACATTTTATCACATGATGCAAAAATCCAACATGTCATCTACCTGAAAGAGAGGTTATTGGCAATGGAGGAGCAAGTCAGCATCAAAGATAAGCTCTATGAAAAACTAGAAGGTCTATCCTTTATTTATGACTCCACTAATAGACTGAAACCTGCCAAGGCCTTTTTCGATCAAACAGTTAAAGTGTTTGAGGTAATGCTTCCACAAAAAGCTTTCATTCCCAATGATTTCTTCAGAAAAATTGAGCAGGTGTCAAAGCCAAAAAGTGGTACATCCTATGTACCATCATGGACAACATTCCTTCGCAACATTGGACTGAAATATGTTGTCTCTCAACAGCAAGTTCTACAGTTTGCAAAAGAGATTAGCATCAAAGCTCATACAGAGAATTGGTCCAAGGAAAAAGTACAAACCATTGTTGATGTTCTTCTAAATCACATTTTCAACGACAGAACAGATCTGTTTGATGGGACATTCCTGAAAGAACTTTCTATGATATCATTCCTATGCCCAGAGCGGGCACCAGCTGAGCTTGTTCACCTCCACTCTCAGTATCAAGAAATGAATGGCACAGTCCCTCTTATTCGCTTCAATGGGTCTCAGGTGAATCCAAAGTTCAAGCAAACTGATATCATGCAGTTGTTATGGACATCTTGTCCTATTCTCCCAGAGAGGGCCACACCAGCAAGCATAAAAGACCAAGAAGGAAACACACTTACTAGCCAAGAGCAGCTTGATCTCATTTTGACCATGTTAAATCTCAATGTGGAACCACCATTGGAAAAGGTCATTAGCAATTGCAAAAACATATGTAGTGTTACAAACCTAGATGATGACACAGTAAAAACAAGAAACAAGGTCTTGAGGAGCATTTATGAATTCCTTAATGCGGATAAAAATGATTTTCGATTTCAGTTACGAGGAGTAGCCTTTGTCATGGTTGAGGAAGGTTGGAAGCTCCTTAAACCAGAGGAGGTTGTCATTAATTTGGACAATGAATCTGACTTTAAGCCTTACTTGTACAAGCTTCCCCTTGAGCTTGGTACATTTCACCAGCTGTTCAAACTGTTGGGAACAGAGGACATTGTTTCAACAAAACAATACGTTGAAGTTTTGTGTAGAATTTTTAGAATTTCAGAAGGCAAGCAGCTTGACCCAAATGAAATGAGAACAGTGAAAAGAACTGTATCGGGCCTATTCAAAAGTCTCCAAAATGATGCAGTACAGGTCCGTAAGGACCTTGAAAATCTTAGAGATTTGACATTTTACCTTCCAAGTCATGATGGACGATTGGCCAAGTCCAACACTTTGGTCTTTGATGATGCACCGCACTACAAGAGCCGAATTCAGGGCAATGTTGGTGTTCAGATGCTAGTTGATATGAGCCAGTGTTACCTAGGCAAAGACCATGCCTTTCACACAAAGATGATTATGTTGCTTCCACAGAAATTGAGGCCCAGGCTCCTAAGTAGTATCTTGGAGGAACAACTTGATGAAGAGTCTCCAAAAATGTGCCAATTTGGTGCCCTTTGCTCCCTGCAGGGACGCCTTCAATTGCTCCTGTCATCAGAACAGTTTATCACTGGATTAATACGAATAATGAAACATGAGAATGAGAATGCATACATGGTAAATGAGGAGAAGGCAATACGGTTATGCAAAGCACTGTGTGAAGGCTTAAAGGTGTCTTGCTTTGAAAAACTACAGACAACACTGCGAGTGAAAGGCTGCAGTCCAATTCCCCACAGTCGCAGTGAAACGCTTGCCTTTCTTAAAAGGTACGGATCGGCTGTAATCCACCTCTACATTCAACACTCTGACAGCAAAGACATTAATTTTCTTCTTGCTTTGGCAATGACTCTCAAGTCAGCAACTGACAACCTGATTTCTGACACCTCCTATCTTATTGCTATGTTGGGTTGCAATGACATCTACAGAATAACAGAGAAGCTAGACAATCTTGGTGTCAAATATGACACAACTGAGCCCTCAAAGCTGGAGCTTCCACTTCCTGGTACACCCATACCTGCAGAGATTCATCATTTACTGCTCATGGACCCCATGAATGTCTTTTACCCTGGAGAGTATGTTGGCTACCTAGTAGATTCAGAGGGAGGTGATATTTTAGGCACTTACCAGCCAACTTACACATACGCTATCATTGTTCAAGAAGTAGAACGAGAGGAAGATGATAGTCCAAGTGTTCTTGGCAAGTGCTTCCAAATTGACATTGGGTATAGTGAGTACAAAATTGTGAGCTCTCTAGATCTGTATAAATTTTCTAGGCAAGATGAGAGTACCCATATTCGGGATGGCACACCAACTCCAACAAGCCCTTTGGAGGGTCATTCCCCCCGTGCCAGAATGGTCCCACCAATATTTCCTGGAAAGGAAAATCGCAGGGCTCCTCCAACAGAGGCTTCCCCAAAAAAGGTCAAATTCAATGCATTACCAGAAATTCTAAAAGAAGTTAGTTCAGTTGTAGAACAAGCCTGGAAACTTTCTGAAACTGAACGCAAGAAGATTATCCGCCGCTTATATTTGAAGTGGCACCCTGACAAAAATGCAGAGAATCTTGATATTGCTAACGAGGTCTTTAAACACTTACAGAATGAGATCAACAGGATGGAGAAGCAAACACAAGCTGAGCAGACCACTGATAGAGCATCAAGGAGACCATTCTCTTCATCTTCCACTCGATTCCAGTCAGAGAAATTCTCATTTCAGAGGTTTTACACATCATGGAACCAAGAAGCAACAAGCCATAAATCAGAAAAGCAGCAGTTCCGAGAACAGTATAATAACTATGCAGGAACATCACACTCAAATCGTTTCTTCGTACCACCATCATTCAAGTCCGTCGGGAACCCAGTGGAGGCACGTCGGTGGTTAAGACAAGCAAGAGCCAATTTTTCTGCTGCAAGAAATGACCTTCATAAGAATGCCAATGAGTGGGTGTGTTTCAAATGTTACCTGGCAACAAAGCTTGCATTAATTGCTGCAGATTATGCTGTGAGAGGTAAATCAGACAAAGATGTAAAGCCCACAGCACTTGCACAGAAGGTTGAGGAGTACAATACCCAGTTAACAGGCCTGGCCAAGGATGTACACATCCTGGAGGGTTATGGTGTGGACAGCCTGAGAACTCGCTACCCTGACCTTTTGCCTTTCCCTCAGATTCCCAATGACAGATACACTTCGGAAGTGGCAATGAGGGTAATGGAATGTACAGCTCGGATAATCATCAAACTGGAGGCATTTGTCCAGCAAAAAATCTGAATGTCAGCATTAGACAATGCAAAACACTAACAGATAAATCAACAAAGCAGTGGTTGTGCAATATAGATTATATATAGTATATCAAAGTAGACCTTTTTATAGTAAAATGATGTATCTAGCTGGCATTGCAAGAGTGCCACCTCTGATGCTGTGACCCATGCTTATTATTGCGTACATGTTTGCTACAATTCTCTTCAAGGTTGCCTAAAAAAAGTGTACGCTTAACTGCAGCAGTGTACAAAATGTTCAAAAGCATAGCAATACCTTTTATCATTTTAACTACATTGTTTTTTTCTTTGTACATAATGAATACAATGCTGCTTTTTTATCTTTTCTAGAGAAGTATTTTTCCTGCCATAGTCATTAAGTTGACGGTCTTGTGATTTATTAGCATGAGTTGCACTGCACTTTTATGTAAATAGCATTCGAGTGATTGCAGGAATTTGAGTGAATGTTAGCTGAAAATTACAGGATCATGTACAGTCCAGCAATGACACACAAATCCAGTTTATGGTTCCTTTATGGGACCTATACCAATCATGCACCAGTAACTCATTTTTAAATGACGACAGCAAGGTTATTGTCCATTTTAATCCATATGGTAATTGATCCTTTCACTGTGCATCTGATATTGCTCATATCATTGTGTAGACATAAACAATAAAAATAAAAAAAAACTTGAAGTTGCACCCTGGAGGCTCGTTTATACTTCTGCGTTGAGTGATAGCCATGACCCATGGCACCTACCTTGCACATAGTCATGCATTTATAGTTCTGCATGCTCTTTGTGTTGCTCTGCAAGAACACTTTCAAAACGCTAACTGGCAGTAGGTTTTTATGTTCCTCTCTGTCGAGTTTCTTAGCGGGTATTTTGTTTTTTCTGAATACAAGTAGCAAGCTAAAACCCGCTCATTCAGAGGTAGGAACCGGCGGATGTGCAACAACTTTAATCATAGGGTAAACACAAAACAAAAGTTTCCAACTGGAGCTCCTTCACGTGACTAGACACGTAAACAATCGCTCCATTAGGCTCACGGCTCTCAGCACCGCCCACTCTCGTCACTGGTACCAAACCGACTAATCACAGAGCTTGCACTATGCATCATTGTGACATGTAGTTAAAATGTTTGAGAGATGTGGGTCAGCATGCGCATAAGCATCAGCGTCAGCCATGACGAGGGATATGCGACTGTGCGAAGGCTGCGCCAGACCATTTGCATGCACTTGACGCTGAAGTATAAATCAGCATTAAAGCCTAATTTATATTTCTGTCTTGAGCATTTATACTTCTGCATTCTGTCTGTGCTACTCTGTCAATAACTTCTTTGAAACGCTAGTAGGCAGTAGGGTTCCCATCCGCTTGTTAAGTGTGACGTCATGCAAAGCGGCTTCCGGGTCCAAGTGGTCTATCAAAATGTATGGGGAGACTCATTGTAACTGTAATTGTAAATTGTAATAATACATGTTTACATAGCAATGTAATACTTTGGAAAATCATGATTGAAATATATACATATATATATATACATATATACATATATATTTTAGGCATGGATATATATATATATATATATATATATATATTAGGGCTGTCAATTGATTAAAAAAATTAACTATTTAATCACACTTTTTTGTGTGATTAATCATGATTAATCACGAAAAAAAAAATCCTAAATACAGGCATTGGAAATATAGAAATTGAAAAATTATAATAATAAAGTATTGAATACAAACAATTGTATTCATTGTAAAGTTGTATTGTGAGTTGAGAACATTAATTATAAAGTAGAAACAATTTAGCTTTGTCCTCCTTAACATTTCGTCACCCTGGAATTATAAGGTTCTGTCTGCGTTCTGAATGATTTTGAGATAATGAGCTTCAAAGTTTTTGCATTCCATAGCAAACAGCATGTGTGTAACATTTGTTTTTGTTTTTATAAAAGGTCTTAATGTAAACAACTTATAAAAAAAACATCCCATAATGTAAATAAGTTGTCATTTAATAAGAATGTCAATAACTCAATTTTGACAAAAATGTCAGACAGAACCTTATAATTGTAAGATGACGATTTAACCACTTGCTAAGACAGACCAGTCTATTGACATTATCGGGGACAACACACACACACACACACACACAGACACATAGACACACACAGTGAGAGAGAGAGAGAGAGAACAGCGCACTCCCTTCAGATCATCAACACGCACGATCGAATCAAATTTGCTTAAACTAAGCGTTTTAAAGTATGGCTTTATTTCTCAATCAAGGATTCTGACACATCAACGTGAAGCAGACGCTTTACAAAAGTTGATCACGTCGCCCTCAACCCGAAAGTGAAATAGAAACTTACCGGTTTGCGGTTAAAAGTTAGGACCGCGAGGGAG
>CAIGQZ010000692.1:2011452-2034107 GCA_903798205.1 Danio tinwini
ACATTATTACTTGTTTTTATTATTTTACAACAAAACTATTTTAACCAAGTATGACAACATTAAGATCCTGAATTATACACTTATTCCTACAATTAGACAGTCTGTTATGTTTTCTTTAACCATTTTAACCAAGTGTTTAACCATTTATCTTTATTTACATAATTTGAGTTCAGAAACTGCAAAGATGTTAAAGTGATCGTTATGATATAATAATGAAATAATGACTGAAATGGGAAACCATAAACTGTTCACGGTCTAATGAATGGCAATCATAGCACGGACGGTCTCGATCGCAATATTTGTGAAATACAGTAGGTGGCGATAATGCTCCTAAGGAGTTAGTTAGTTACCATATATGGTTTGCCTAGATTGTGTGTGCTAGATTGTGTGTGCCTGAAACGTGTGTGGTTCTGCGGGCCTGCAGCTGGATGTATCTCATAATCGCACCAAAACTTATTAAAAGGTAAGTTGAATTATAACAGCGCAAACTTGTCTGTAATCGTAATAGTGCTGTGCGTTTTGTTTAACCCTTTAAGGTGACATGCTGACTGACTGACAGGTGCGTGATTTGTGAGGCCAGCAAACACAACGTAGCTTTAAGTAATGAACACCGTTTCCGTAATTATACTTTATAGATAAAGGTCTGTGGCTCTGCATTCAATGACTTTATCTTGCTGGAGTTTATAGCCGTTTCACTTTGCTTTAGGAAGCATTAATGCCGCTCTGTAGATCTATTAAAGACATTCATAAGCAAATCTAATAAATGTTGAAGGCATACTTTTTTGTTACATTAACGCACTAAATCGCAATTGAGCAGCGTATATTTGAGGGGGCATGCAAGAAGTTTTGCGCGTGAACAGGAAATCGGCGCGCAAGCAAAGAGACTCGCATGCTCGTATGACATGAATGCGAATGCGCTCACCACATTTGTCATTGAAGTAACGCAATAGGTTGGTAGATCTGTCTAAAAGGCCTGCCGCCATATTTTATATTAAAATTTTTATGCAACGTTATTCCATGAAAGTCAATCCAATACATACATATATGCATAATCAGACTGTTTTCCCATTTTGCCTCCAGGGGCGCCCCTTAAGGGGTGGCCACGGCCACCACTGTGTGAACTCTGGCCACCCCTGTGGCCACCCCAATATGATTTTGCTGTTAATATTATTAATGTAAATGTACTTATGTAAATTTACAATATTTCAATAAATAAATAAATAGCAGCCACTAAATTATTGTGACGTAGCTGATTCTCTGCCCCTCCGACTCCCCGATCACTGTTGACAGCATGCACACACATCTTCAATAGACACCAATAGCAATTTAATATTTACCTTAAGGTACATCAATAGAAGAAGCTGTATTATTATTATCGTGGCTCAAAAAAAAAATATGGATAAATGATAATATTAGGCTCCCTGCATTCACGTGGGTTTCCTCCGGGTGCTCCGGTTTTCCCCACAGTCCAAAGACATGCGGTACAGGTGAATTGGGTAAGCTAAATTGTTCGTAATGTATGTGTGAATGAGTGTGTGGATGTTTCCCAGAGATGGGTTGCGGCTGGAAGGGCATCCGCTGCGTAAAATCGTGCTGGATAAGTTAGCGGGTCATTCCGCTGTGGTGACCCCAGATTAATAAAGGGACTAAGCCAACAAGAAAATGAATGAATGAATCTGTGTGTATATAGTAATGCCTTTTGCTCAGTTTTTCACGTTTTGTTTTATGAATTAATTTTTATTAATTTTAGACATGGCATATACTGTATGCTGTACAATAAATTAAAATTGTTTATATGAAACGTGTTTTTAAAATAAATATTGATTTTCATTTGGTAAATTATTTCAAGGAATAAATTGCAATATTTCAAGAGTAATTAATTAAATGAATTAAAACCACATTATTTACCAGAAACTAAAATATAACATTACACTGAATTCATTTTTTTTTTTGTGTGCCACCTCTAGATTTGGTGTAACCTCTTCTGGCCACCTTTAAGAAAATTTTCAGGGGGCGCCACTGTTTGCCTCATCTTTGTGTGGTTTCAAATAAGAAGTGAAGAGGTGTATAAACAAAACACACACATATATGTGAAGTCAAAAGTTATGTGTAATAGACCACGAACATTTTCCCAGTATTTCCTGCAGCCTATAGTTTTTATTCTGGAGAAAGTTTTAGGCTGTTTATTTTAGTCTGACTGGAGTAAAAGCTGTTTATATAGGCCTAATAAACATGTCAATATAATTAGCCCCTTCAGAATTTCTTTATGTCTGCAGAACAAACCACTGTTGTCCAATGGCTTTCCTCTTTTTTCTTTAACATAATTAATCTGTAGTTAACTCTTTAAATTGCACTTTAGGCTGAATACTAGTATCTTGCAAAAAGCTAGTAAAATATTATGTAAAATATATAATATAATGTTATCATGGAGTAGATAAACTAGTAGAAATTAGTTTATAAAACTGTTGAAAACAAAATCTGTTAAACAACACTTACATATTTGATGCAATACCATTCAATACCAGGGCTAATAATTTTGTCTTCAGTTGTATTTCCCTTTATACCTTCTAATGCCCTCTATAGAAAGCCTGAAATGACTATAGAAATGGACCACTTGTTCAATAAAATGCCAAGTTTTGGGACATTCCTAGCAAAACAAATAAACAAACATTTGTCATGACCTGTCACTCAAAAGCATCTTACTATAGCTACTTAATTAATAATGTAGTCAAATTAGATTTCTTGAAAGCTTTCTTGCTGTATAAGCTGTTTATTTTGACATTCTTTTAACATTTACCACTGTTGAATATACAGATTTATATTTTAAATACACCCTTTTAAGTAATGAGCCCTACTTAATGAGGCCTGCCGCCACAGCTGGAAAAAATCCTAGAGGAAATACTGGAGTTTATGAGCTCACAGAGCTGGGTGCACCTCTGAAAGGATCTAGTGGACTCAGACACTGCTCCAAATGACTCGACGCTGTTTTTCAGCCTTCATAAAGGGCATAAGTTATTTTCTCAATAAAATCCATGTACGCCATTAAGCAACAAAGCTACATTCACCAGGCAGACCGAAGCCCTGCCCATGATGCAAATCCATGTCTGTTCTGAAGTGAATTTGACGGCCGAATGAAGCAGATTTGGCGTACGAATAAAGTGAGTAAACTCAAAATGTGCACGCGATTTATCAGCGCATTCCGCATCTGGTGTGAACACAGCTTTAAAGGATCGCTACTCCTAATGCAGAAGCAAATGCTCAGATTTTGATTGAAGATCACCAAAGCAAAAAAATCAGAGGATTAACTTATTAATAACAATGTGTGCTAGCAAAATAAAAATGGTGAATTTTTATTTTATGCTGACTTTAACGACATATAATGCAGTATCACAGTGATTTGTAATTAAGTTGGTGGTTATTATCTCATTTATACCTACATTTTGTTGATGATCTGGCCAATTATATTTAGGACGGGCATTCTTTCTAAAGTCATCACTTTTTTTTGTATGAATACAAATTCATACAAATTAGCAGGTTTGTTTATTTCACAGATCTTAAATTATCTAATTCTTAAAAATATCCGACATTAAGTGAATTTGAAGTAATTGTATAAGTCATAGTATCACATAATAACACCACGTTGTACAAAATAAAATGCACTGTTTTATTAACTGTTTTCATTATCACAAAAAACATTCCCTTAAATGTAACAATATCTTTAGTTTGTTTGAATGAAAGGATGTCAAACATAACTTACACTTATTCATGCATGTCCGATAGTTACAGTATACTATAATTCAATGATTTACATAAAAATAAATATAGCCTGTTAAAAAACATATACATCAATCTTAATATACAACTGATGTATGAATGCAATGATCCCCTGCCAGTATGTATATGTATATATGTATATGTGTATATATATACACACACACACACACACACACACACACACAAAAAAAACAATCACTCTCAGTATTTCCATACAGTACATACACAAGGATTGAAAAAAAAAACACGAATCCCAATCTCAATCAGCAATCTTGGGAAACTTTTGGCAAAACAAAACGGAGATGCTGTATTTGATGTTAAACCATTTTGAGTAAAGTTCAAAACCCAAGAGCACCTTTTGCATCTAAACAACACAAACTTTTAATATTGCATTATATAAATCATAAAAGTTAGATTTGGGTGTTTGGTTTTTCAGCTGTAATAATCATAAAAGAATGGTAAAATTATTGGAAAGCAAAAGCCTTGGAGGAGCTCAAGGCACATGTGTCTCTGATGTTTTATGTCTTTCTTTTAGCTGAAATTCAACACACAGAATTTGGTTATTTATTGCACCTCATAACTATATTGCATAGGATGTCAGCTGTTGACCAGCTCCTTTATTGCCCAGCCTAATTTCAAACAATTTTACAAACAAGAAAAAAATCTAAACGAAACATGTACAATAAAACTACAGGTACACTACACTATAAAAATGCGGGGATCCATACAGATCCTTCATGCTGGCCCAACACAAATCGATTAAGGTTACTTAACAAGTGGATTGAACATAAAACAATTAAGTTATCTCCAGAAAACTCAATAATTGTGTTGATTTACCTCATAAATAAGTAGTTTGAACAAGAAGCAAAAGTGTAACCTGATCTCACGAGAGAACTATTTTACAATGTGGCAATTTTGGATCAAATTTGTACAAGGAAAAAAAAAGTCAATTGTCTAGTTTGACTACTGACAAGGTTGCACAAAAATTTATGTTCAAACCAACTAACTTTTTACTCTTTAAGGCTCGTGCACACGAGACGTTTTTTGCTTGCGTTTTCCGTTGACGTTTAACGCCTCGTGACTAAATAAAGGGCCTCAATGTGATCGTGCACACCAACACGCAAAACACCAGGCCCAAAAGCTTCATTTAAAAAAAAAAAACCCACATGCTAGTTTTTTGTTTTGACGCGCCGTGTCAAAACCTTCTCCACCAATCAGATTGGCACTTTTGTTCACACGCACTGAGCTGCTGAAGTTACAGTAAACAGCACTTGGAGGCGCTCAAGCGCAACACTTGAGCAACCCCTTGCCTTAAGGCTCGTACACACCGGGACGCTTTCGTTTTCGTTTATCGTCAGTGTTTTCCAAGATGTTTTTCCGGATTCAAACCCAAGCGATTTTCACAGGCGTTGAGCAGAAAAGTATGAAAAATCACTCCTTGACATTAGATGGCGTTACACAACTTTAAGCTCCTGACACCCGCTTGTAACACAGAGAAAGAAGACAAAGTTGACACGCTTGTTGTTATGGATGGTTCAAGTAGCAGCCTCAGCTCTAGCGATGAAGAAATGATTATTGTTCACCAGTGCAATAAGCAGCTCCACGTTCACCACGCCTCTGGGCATCTTCTTCAGTGTGCTCTCGCATTGACAGTGTTGCGCTTGAGCACCTCCAAGTGCTGTTTACTGTAACTTCAGCAGCTCTGTGCACGTGAACAAAAGTGCCAATCTGATTGGTGGAGAAGGTTTTGACGCGGCGCGTCAAAACAAAAAAAACAAGCATGTGGCGTTTTTTTAAAAATGACGATTTTGCGCCTGCCGTTTTGCAAGTTGGTGTGCACGATCACATTGACGCCATTTATTTAGTCACAAGGTGTTAAACGTCAATGGAAAACGCGAGCAAAAAAACGTCTCGGTGTGCACGGGCCTTTATGTGAAACATATTGAAACGACTGACATCAAAACAATTTAAAGAATACTAAAGTAAACATGGTCTATCAGAAATCAGCTAATTGTATAAAAGCATACATATGGGATTATATGGGGGTATTCATAGCACTTCGCTTTTTTCACATTTTGTTATGTTACAGCCTTATTCCAAAATGGATTAAATTCATTTATGAAAATGAAAACTCAAAATTCTACACACAATACCTCATAATGACAATGTGAACAAAAGATTTTTTTGAAATTGTTGCAAATTTATTAAAAATAAAAACCCTGAAAAATCACATGTACAGAAGTATTCACAGCCTTTAAAGCTCTAAATTGAGCCCAGGTACATTCTGTTTCCACTGATCATTCTTGCGATGTTTCAGCAGCTTAACTGGAGTTCACCTGTGGTAAATTCAGCTGATTGGACATAATTTGAAAATGCATACACCTGTCTATATAAGGTCCCAGGGTAGACAGTGCATGTCAAAGCACAAACCAAGCATGAAGACAAAGGAATTGTCTGTAGACCTCCGAGACAGAATTGTCTCGAGGCACAAGGCTGGGGAAGGTTACAGATAAATTTCTGCTGCTCTGAAAGTTCCAATGAGCACAGTGGCCTCCATCATCCGTAAGTGGAAGATGTTTGGAACCACCAGGATTCTTCCTAGAGCCGGCCATCTAAGCTGAGTGATCAGGGGGGAGAAGAGCCTTAGTCAGAGAGGTTATTAATAACCCGATGGTCACTCTGTCTGAGCTCCAGCGTTCTTGTGTGGAGAGAGGAGAACCTTACAGAAGAACAACCATCTGTGCAGCAATCCATCAATCAGGCCTGTATGGTAGAGTGGCCAGACGGAAGCAACTCCTTAGTAAAGGGCACATAGCAGCCCGCCTGGAATTTGCCAAAAGGCATCTGAAGGACCCTCAGATAAGAAACAAAATTCTCTGGTCTGATGAGACAAAAATTTACTCTTTGGCGTGAATGCCAGGTGTTACCTTTGGAGAAAACCAGGCACTGCTTGTCACTAGGCTAATAACATTCCTACAGTGAAGCACGGTGGTGACAGCATCATGCTGTGGGGATGTTTTTCTGCAGCAGGAACTGGAAGACTATTCAGGATAGATGAATGTCCTTGAGTGAATGTCTGGAGAGATCTGAAAATGGCTGTACACCGTCGCTTCCCATCCTACCTGATAGAGCTTGAGAGGTACTGCTAAGAGGAATGGGCAAAAATTCCCAAAGACAGGTGTGCCACGCTTGTGGCATTAAATTGAAAAAGACTTGAGGCTGTAATTGCTGCAAAAGGTGCATCAACAAAGTATTGAGCAAAGGCTGTGAATACTTATGTAGATGTGATTTTCAGGGTTTTTTTTTTTATAAATTTGCAACAATTTCAAAAACTCTTTTTCACATTGTCATTATGGGGTATTGTGTGTAGAATTTTGAGGAAATAAATTTATTTATCCATTTTGGAATAAGGCTGTCAAAAATGTGGAAAAAGAGAAGCGCTATGAATACTGTACTTTCCTGATACACCATACAGTTCTGTTTTTCTCAGAATTGCTTCTTTATCTCTTATGCATCTTTTTCTCAGCTGTACCTCTGTAAAAAAAAAACTTCCAAAATAAAAAAATGTTAAAAATATACTTCAAAATATAATAATAATCAAAGTTCTAAAGAAATCGTCCAAAGTGGGGAAAAACTAATTCTGACATTTTCTCTTAGTTGAAAACTAAATAAAAATATTTAGCATTCTTTTTAGATTTTAATTTTGCAAACACACAATAAATGCATTATAATAATAAGTTAAATCCTATAAAAATAGAAATCCAGGGTTAAGAGTAGAGTGAGAGATATACAGAAATCTGTGGGTAGTTATGGGAATTAAATCTGTCTATATTGCAGTTCTTTTTTTTAATTCTGAGTTTATATTTTGCAATTCTGACAATTTTTTTCTGAATTGTTTAGGAAAATAAATATTAGCTAAACATTTTTGTTCATTAAAGGGACAGTTCGCCCAAAAATAACAGTTTACTCACCCTTAAGTGGTTCTAAACTTTTATAAATATATCTTTCTTCTGTTGAACATAAAACAAGGATGTATTAATTCCGCCGCCTTTGGCATCCATAATAGAAACAAAAAATACCATGGAAGTAAACAACATTTTTCAGTATATCTTTCTTTGTGTTCAACAGAAGAAAAAAAACTCAGCCAGGACTGGAACAAGAGAAGGATGTGTACACTACCTGACAAAAGTCTTGTCCCAGTTGTAAGAGCAACAAATAATAACTTGACTTCTAGTTGATCATTTGGGAAAGTGGCAGAAGGTAGATTTTTTTAGATCAATCATCTGTTGAACTGCATCCCAATCCTCACAAATACTGCAGAAGACCTATTGGGACCCTCATAGACCCAAGATTCTCACAGAAATCAGTCGAGTTTGGTAAAGGAAAAATCATGGTTTGGGGTTACATTCAGTATATATACATTCAGCCCATTACATTACAAACCATAGGAGAGGGCAAATTCTTCAGCAGGATAGCACTCCTTTTCATACTTAAGCCTCCACATTAAAGTTCCTGAAAGCAAAGAAGGTCAATGTGCTCCAGGATTGGCCAGCTCAGTCACCAGACATGAACAATATTGAGCATGTCTGAGGTAAGATGGAGGAGGAGGCATTGAAAATGAATCCAAAGAATCTTGATGAACTCTGGGAGTCCTGCAAGAATGCTTTCTTTGCCATTCCAGATGACTTATTTCTGTTAAGTGGCAAGACTTTTGTCTAAGCAAAGACAGACCTTACTGTCCTAATTAAATAAATTAAATCAAGGCATGATTAGGCCCACAAGGAATCTGCGCGCGCAGAATTCCGCAGATTTTTAGCAGATTTTTAGCCCATCATTAATTCTATTTACTTACAGTTAACTATTTACTGTTAATCTAATTGGTTTTGCATTTTAAACATTAAATAAAAGTTAAAAAATATAATTTTTTATTTCACATTTTAAGGTTTTAGTTATGATACTCCTAAAATAATTCCACAGAAATCCAAAGATTTTTACCAAAATTCTCCGCAGAAATAGCAAAAAACGTCCGCAGATTTCATCTGGCCCTAGGCATGATCATATTTTATTTTGGTAAAATGTGTAATATAGAGGCCTTTGCCTTTCATATAAGCCACTTCTGATACTAAATGATCAACTAGAAGTCAAGTTATTATTTCTTGTTCCTAAAACTTGGATAGGCGACAAGACTTTTGTCAGGTAGTGTAAATCATGACAGAATGTTCATTTTTGGATGAACTATCCATAAATGCTTTTATTTTTATTCCTTGGTGAAAGCAGGCTTCCATATATGTATCATAGTGTTGAATTACCATTTATATTATTGTTTTTGCCTAGCCCAAACCCAATGAAAGAACATATCAAGTCCTTGTAACAGGACAGATCAGTGTCTAGTGTAGAAGTTACAATCAGAAGCTCATTCAGCAGTCCTGGCTTTCGCTGCAGGTCGAGGAGACTCCGGCTGTGGAGAAAAAGAGTTTTCCGCTGGGGCAAACGCAAACCTCATACATGTTGTACATTCCCTGAGAGTCTCCTGGCGTTCCGGCTTCTCCCACCGGTAACTTTGGCAGACGGACGGTTTCTGCATCTAGAATCAACTGGAGCATACAACAAAGAGCCCAACATTGAAGCAATTCATGAATGTATTTATGAAAGTAACATAACTAATATAAAAAAGCAATATATGTAATCCCTTTATTAGGTACACCTTTTCAACTGTGCATTAATGCAAATATATTCAGATGAAGTCAGAATTATTAGCCCCCCTGTATATTTTTTGTCCACTTTTTCTGTTTAACAGAGCAAAGATTTTTTTTTCAACACATTTCTAAGCATATTAGTTTTAATAACTCATTTCTAATAACTGATTTATCTTTGCCATGATGATATGGTACATAATATTGTAGTAGATATTTTTCAAGATCATAGTATTCAGCTTAAAGTGACATTAAAGTCTTCAACAGGTTAATTAGGTAAGGTAGGGTAATTAGGTAAGTCATTGTTTAACAGTTTAACAGTTCTGTTCTGTAGACAATTGAAAAAAATGTTGCTTGGGGGGGGGGGGGGGAATCGTATTAAAATTTAAAACAGCTTTTATTCAAGCCGAAATAAAACAAATAAGACTTTCTCCAGAAGAAACAATATTATAGGAAATACTGTGAAACGTTCCTTGCACTGTTAAACATAATTTAGGAATTATTTGAAAAAGCAAAAAGACTAATAATCCTGACTTCAACTGTAATTGTAATTTAGCCAATCACATTACAGTAATTCAATACATTTAGCCATGCTAATGTTGTCAAGTTGAACATTCAATTTGTTGTCTACTAAAATTCAAACTGAGAATCAGAAGTGAGAAAAAAAAGTAGTCCCATTGTGCTCTTATACAAAGTCTTGATTCTTGATCTAAAGGGTTAATGGTGCCAACTGATGACCAACAGTGAAAATCACAAATTTTAAACTTCACAACAGTGAAAGCCACCATCAATCAAGAATGCATGATTATATGGTGTCATGTCTTTGCAGTCAAAAAATGTTTTTATAATGGAAGTCAATGGGGCAAAAACAGCCACTAACATTAAGAACAGGTAGTAAATTTGCCCAGTGTATTCAGTTTTTTTGAAAAATCCCAAAGCATTTTCCGAAAATATATGCCAAAACAAAATTTGTCACCAAAGTCATTCCATTTGCTGAAGTACAGAGAAAGTCGTGGACAAATTAAGACTCAAAAATCACCCCAGAGTGGGTGAAAATAGGCCTGCACAAAATACTGTTTCAGCATCGATATTGCAATGTGTGCATTCGCAGTAATCACATCGCAGCATCTGTAATGTAGAGTTGGGATTATTATTGTTTATCAGCAATGAAGAATGTACAGTGTTTACATTTTACATTACATTTGTTTATACAATAATAGGAGCAGAACAAAATAGCGATATGCATTAGGTGGCGCTTCTCGTAATGATCAAACATATATCAATGTTGCAATTCTTACAGTGCATCCAGAAAGTATTGATAGCGCTTCACTTTTTCCACATTGTGTTATGTTACAGCCTTATTCCAAAATGGATTAAATTAATTTATTTCCTCAAAATTCTACACACAATACCCCATAATGACAATGTGAAAAACGATTTTTTGAAATTGTTGCAAATTTATTAAAAATAAAAACCTGAAAAACCACACGTACAGAAGTATTCACAGCCTTTGCCGTGAAGCTCTAAATTGAGCCCAGGTACATTCTGTTTCCACTGATCATTCTTGAGATGTTTCAGCAGCTTAACTGGAGTTTACCTGTGGTAAATTCAGCTGATTGGACATAATTTGAAAAAGCATACACCTGTCTATATAAGGTCCCAGGGTTGATAGTGCATGTCAAAGCACAAACCAAGCATGAAGACAAAGGAATTGTCTGTAGACCTCCGAGACAGGATTGTCTCGAGGCACAAGGCTGGGGAAGGTTACAGCAAAAAATTTGCTGCTCTGAAAGCTCCAATAAGCCTTCATCATTCATAGGTGGAAGATGTTTGGAACCACCAGGACTCTTCCTAGAGCTGGCCAGCCATCTATGCTGAGTAATCAGGGGAGATGGGCCTTAGTCAGGGAGGTGATCAATAACCCGATGGTCACTCTGTCTGAGCTCCAGTGTTCTTCTGTGGAGAGAGGAGAACCTCACAGAAGGGCAAGCATCTGTGCCGCAATCCACCAATCAGGCCTGTATGGTTGAGTGGCCAGATGGAAGCCACTCACCGCCTGGAATCTGAATGACTTTCAAACCATAAGAAACAAAATTCTCTGGTCTGATGAGACTAACATTGAACTCTTTAGAGTGAATGCCAGGCATTACCTTTGGAGAAATCCAGGCACTGCTCATCACCAGGCTAATACCATCCCTACAGTGAAGCATGGTGGTGACAGCATTATGCTGTGGGGATGTTCTTCAGCAGCAGGAACTGGAAGACTGTACTGAGACATCCTGAATGAAAACCTGCTTCAGAGTGCTCTTGACCTCAGACAGACCTCTTGACCTTGCACCGTATGTGCTGTTAATTAAACCAGTCAAACTCCGCAAACCCGGTGGCGGGTCTGGTGACGTCATCGACTTCCCCTTTAATTTTTAAAGGCCGCGGGTTGCGCAACACCCCCGAAGTGGCTTCGTTTGAGAGTGTAGAAGCTATATTTTATGCACATATGCATCACTTGGGTTTTTATTTTACTGTACAAAAGTTATTTACACTTAAATACACAGTATACTGAATACCCGAGCTGGGTAATGAACATTGGTTTATTTTCATATCTTCTAGTCATTGACTAATTTTAATATAATGTTATGATGCCTAAAATGGAAAGGAGATAAAATAAGTAATGTAAACTCATGTTCCTATAGTTATTATCATCTAAAACTAAGCAGAAGCAAATATGTACAAATTTAATATGAATGATCAAAAAGTTATTTTCCCAGTATTCCGATGAATTGTACTAGTTTTGTCATCTCACATGATAGAGATAAAATTCTTTTTCCTAGTGTTTGCTGCTTTCTGCTGGTTTCAAGCTGAACTGTCTGGAAAAGCTAAATTCTCTAAATAGATAATCTACACCCTTTCAAAAAAGCATTTTAGAAAAAAAAAAGCGCTCAATGTTGAAATGGTTCATCATAAAACAGAAAACATATCAAATAGTATTTATTACTTTCAGCAGTTTCTTATGTAACTTCAAAGGGTTTTCTATTTAATTACACTGGAATTTTTCATTTATAGCAATGCATTTGGATATGGAAGGCTTTCAAAATTTGGTAGGCGGAAAATACATAAAAAAAATGGTATAGCACCTCTCATCAGTTGGAATACAATAACTTTTGCATAGATTATGGTAGAGACATTTTTCTTTTTTCCTCTGATTACACACATGTGCAGGAACCACCAAAATTATTTACAGCAACATCGACCTCACAGAACCTAAAAAGTATACTTTCAAATTTGAGTTTATAAAAAAAATACAAAAAGCGCCTCTTTTTTTAGGTGTTTATTATAACACAGACAACATATACAGTTATTTTAAACACTTTCAATAGTGTTTTATGAAAATTCAAAGGGTTTTCTTTAAAATGATACCAAATTTTTGCATTTACACCTCTGCATGTGGATTTGGGAAGCTTTTAAAATTTGGGTAGGCAAAATCCAGGCGGAAATCCCAAAATAGCACTAGACTTTAAAAGGTTAAAGGAATACATCTTGTAACTTTTTGATGCATTTTCCCTGTTCATTTACAAATATCATGATATATTGTGGATGGTTTTCTTGTGATTTATTGCTGATATCGTGATCTATCATTATCGGAGACAAAATATCATGATAATATCGTATTGTATCGTATTACTCAGTACTTATTTCACTTTTACCTTTGCTCTATCTTATTTATTTATCCCTGCAATTTATTTGATTCACTCCTCTACTAGATTACTACAAAGTTAATGATTTCATTCCAAATAAAGCTATTCAAATCATCTGTCGAAACTGTATTCATGTCCCAATATAAATCGTAGCGAAATAAAATATAGCAATGTCAAAATTTTTCCAATATCGTACAGCCCTAGATGAAAACACCAACAGCACACATGGGTTACTAACATAATTTTCATCTTTAGGTGAACTAATCCTAATCTAAAACAGTTCTGAAAACAAAAGATTGACCATCGTAGTCCTAGCAAGGCGTACTTCATAAAATGGCGGTGATTCAACATGAATACTTGAAAATTACAGGCATTTGTACTCACCAGGCCTTCAGCTGAATGAAGCAGAATGTCAAAATGTGCTGTCACGTCAACATTTCCAGCCAAGGCTTTGACATGAACGCCTTTGGGTGCATCCATACTGAGAGAGCGAGTTGGAGATTCCAGTCTAAAAAAAAATGACATATAATGCTAGAGTCAGGGTACTGCACAGTGCAATACGTAGTTTAGACACAAGATGGCCACAAAATCCAACAGGTCAAGTCATGCATAGGCATTAAAGGGACAGTTCACCCAAGAATGAACATTTTCTCACCTTATAGTGACACTGAAGTGGTTCTTAACTTTTATGAATATCTTTCTATGAACCCAAAACAAGATACACTGAAGAATGTTGGGGGGGGAAAAACCGTATAACACTATAAATCAATGGCTGCTTTTATCCTCAACATTCTTCAGTATATTTTTTTCTTTGTGTTTAACAAAAGAAAGAAACTAAAACAGATTTGGAATGAGTGGAGAATGAGTTAACGACAGAATGTACATTTTTGGGTGAACTATCCCTTAAAAAGAACTGGTGCAATTACATTTATTTGGATTTTTTTTAACCAGATGCTGGGTCTTACTCATTACATATGTGGTTAATACCCTGCTGGAAACCTCCATAAAAGTTATTTCAGGGTTATATACTCAGTATCGCCATTACTTTAAATGGGCTGACATTTTACAAACAAGAATGTTTTTAAACAAGCGCCCACATACATCGCAGTACATGCAGACGCTGTATTAAAAGCATATATTTCTGCAAAATCATATATATTTTTTTCATTTTATTGTGCATAAGAAGTGAAGATGTTAACAAATATATAAGGTGTACTTACTTTAGCTCCTTGTTAAGTACTGCTTTGACCATAGGAGTCCTGACTGAATGCTCGAATAAAGCACCCTCTGCCCCTGTCCCAACATCACAACACTCAATTATTCACTGACGCTGTAAAATTCATTCTACTGCTTAAGGGTTTCTGCAGGTTTCACCATGCCAAATCTAATACTTTTCAAGACCATTATGAATGAAATTTCAGACTTATATGGCTAAACGCTAAAGTATTTTAAAACAGTTTTACTTGGCCCATCTAATAATATTTTCTTAGCAACATACACCCACCGGCCACTTTATTAGGTACACCTTAATAGTACCGGGTTGGACCACTTTTGCCTTCGCAACTGCCTTAACTTGGTGGCATAGATTCAACAAGGTACTGGAAATATTGTTTAGAGATTTTGCTCCATATTGACATGATAGCATCCCGCAATTGCTGCAGATTTGTCGGCTGCACATCCATGATGCAAATCTCTCGTTCCACCACAGCACAAAGGTGCTTTATTGGATTGAGTTCGGGTGACTATGGTGGTCATTTGAGTACAGTGAACTCATTGTCATGTTCAAGAAACCAGTCTGAGATGATTCGCGCTTTATGACATTGAAGAATCTAACTAAGGATCTGAGAATCCTTGTTGCAAACTTATGTGTGTGTTGGTACAAGAAAGCAACCATTCATTTGTGTTTTATTTTCATTTGTTTGTATTCATTTATTCTTCATTTAAATATTTTGTTTAATCATATGATCATTAGTCATTTATATAATTATCATTACATCGTTTTTTTGATCAGTAGTTAATGATTTGATTATTATTTGTCATTTTATTATGTTTTTTTATATTTTATTATTACTATTTTAATATAATTATTGCTTCATTATAATTTACATTTTTCTATATTGTTATAATCTTATGACTGTATGGATTCAAGCGACACTTGTTTTCATAAGTAAGAGATAAGAGAACATCTCAATTTCAAGGTCTGTATTGTCTCTGGACAATGTTGTGAAGCAATAATTTTTCATTGCTGTTGCTTGTGGTATAATAACATTTGTTGGATTTATCCTGTTCAGACGAATTCTGAGCATTGAATCATACGCAAATAAGATTATTCAATATACTCTGCTCTTTCTTTATCATCATTAATTCGTCTCCTGCTTTTGCTCCTCTCTGGTTTTCTCAGTCAACTCCTATATTGATAGTAGACTGTTAATTCAGTTGACTACTGGTTAACAGGTTTGGGTATTATTAACTCTGCTGACTTGTTTATATACCTGGAGAAACTGACATTTTCTGACAAGATCTGGCTTCCGGGGCTGGATCGTATTTATCTGGCGTGGAGATGGTGGTCTGACAACATGGTGCGTTATCCTGCTGGAAATAGCCATCAGAAGATGGGTACACTGTGGTCATAAAGGGATGGACATGGTCAGCAACAAAACTCAGGTAGGCTGTGGCATTGACACGATGCTCAATTGACTGATTGATTGATTTGATTGATTGATTGATTAGCTGACAGGAGTGGCATTCGGTGTGGTCTTCAGCTGCTGTAGCCCATCCGCCTCAAGGTTCGACATGTTGTGGGTTGAGATGCTCCTCTGCATACCTCAGTATAACGAGTGGTTATTTAAGTTACTGTTGCCTTTCAATCAGCTCAAACCAGTCTGGCCATTCTCCTCTGACCTCTGGCATCAACAAGGCATTTGCACCCATCGAACTGCTGCTCACTGAATATTTTCTCTTTTTAAGACCATTCTCTGTAAACCCTAGAGATGGTTGTGCATGAAAATCCCAGTAGATCAGCAGTTGCTGAAATACTCAGACGAGCCTGCCTAGCACCAACAACCATTCCACGTTCAAAGACACTTAAATCACCTTTCTTCCCCATTCTGATGCTCGGGTTGAATTACAGCAGATTGTCTTGACCATGTCTACATGCCTAAATGCATTGAGTTGCTGCCATGTGATTGGCTGATTAGAAATTGGCGTTAATGAGCAGTTGGACAGTTGTATATTAACAATACAATTGTATATTAACAATGTGCTAAAACAAGCAAACCACAGTTGTATGCCTTCACATTTTTCTTGAAATAGTTTTTTAGTAAAGGTTTATTACTATAATAAACCTTTATTCATTCATTCATTTATTCATTCATTTTCTGTTCGGCTTGGTCCCTTTATTAATCTTGGGTCACCACAGCGGAATGAACCGACAACTTATGCAACATATGTTTTACGCAGCGCATGCCCTTCCAGCTGTAACCTATCATTGGGAAACATCCATACACACTCATTCACACACATACACTACGGTCAATTTTAGCATACCCAATTCACCTATAGCACATGCCTTTGGACTTGTGGGGGAAACCGGAGCACCTGAAGGAAACCCACGCGAACACTAAGAGAACATACAAACTCCACACAGAAATGCCAACTGACCCAGTCGAGGCTTGAACCAGCGACCTTCTTGCTGTAAGACAATCGTGCTACCCAATGCGCCACCGCGTCACCTTAATAAACTTTTAAACAAATGTTATCGTAAGGAATATAGTTAAACCAAATTTGTAAATAGAGTTTTGGTAAAAGTTTTATTGAGAAAAATTGGTGATTGGATGTGTGTTGGCCTGACTGGCTTTACATGGACATAGGCAAATTAAGACCCATTTAAAATTAAAGACCTAGAAGATGATATTTGAGTCAATTTAGGACTTTTTAGGGCTTTTGTTTTTTAAATGGAAGACTTTTTAAGACTCAGCGGACACCCTGTGTTATGATTGAAAGCTCATTATTGCAACTTTTCACCATAATTCAGATTTTGTACATGTGCAGAAAGTATGCACTAGTCCACTGTATTTATTTTCTTTTGTTTTAACTTTCTTTACTGTAATAATTTTGTATTTAGGGGCAGCACGGTCGCCTCACAGCAAGAAGGTCGCTGGTTCAAGCCCCGGCTGGCTGTTTGGATGTGGAGTTTGCATGTTCTCTCTGTGTTCACGTAGGTGTCCTCCAGGTGCTTCGGTTTCCCCCACAGTCCAAAGACACGCACTATAGGTGAATTGAATAAGCTAAATTGGCCGTAGTGTATGTGTGTGCATGTGAAAGTGTATGGGTGTTTTCCAGTGCTGGGTTGCGGCTGGAAGGGCATCCACTGCATAAAAACATACATTCACACATACACTATGGCTAATTTAGTGTACCTATAACGCATGTCTTTGGTCTGTAAGGGAAAACCAGAGCACCTGGAGTAAACCCACATGAACACAGAAAATGCAAACTCTACACATAAGTGCCAACTGGGCCAGCCGGGACTCGAACCAGTGACCTTCTTGATGTGAGGCAACAGTTCTAACCACTGAGCCACCATGTCGCCCCTTAAACAGAATAACTGATAAAGTTATTGGGTTGCAGCTGGAAGGGCATCCGCTGCATAAAACATATGCTGGATAAGTTTCGGCTGTGGCGACCCCAGATTAATATAGGGAGTAAGCCGAACAGAAAATGAATGAATAAAAACCCTCACACTTACTATTGGATAAAACCTAGTGGTTTGAGGGACAGTAGCAAAGTATTTATTAAATTTATTAATGACAATATTTTAATATTTTGGTGCTGCAATGTGATTCTTAAATTTTATCTTTTAATATGTATCATATGATTACTGTTATAAATATCACTGATAAAATATGTCTTGTATGTAAACTACTGTTACAATGAAGAACATTTTAGAAGGTGTCTTCTATAAATTAAAAATGATTTTATTTAGTAAGCAATGTACAATAATTAATTAATAATCAATTGTTATACAAAGGATTAATAATAACACAAATTGCAGGTCCTGAAAAAAGTTTCTTTCTTTAAACAATTTCATTTTCTTCTTTTGGTTTCAGTTTTAACCTCAGTTTTAAACAAGCGGCAACCTCCCGCTCTCCCTCGGGAAGCCAATACGGAAGTAACTGAAACTGCAATTCATCGAAATTCCGCTAGTCCTGGCTCCATATAGAGCAAATTTCTGTTGAGCCCACTGTTAAAATGGACTTTACAGCAGAAAAAAAGGCGTTTACAGCCTGGTACAAAGAACTATTTTGGTTGATATAGCTAGTATTACCCTTTGTGACAACTGTGAGGGGGTGAATTTTTTGATAACTCATCTGTTTCCTTTATATAAGGTTATATTAAGTTTGCATAATTAAGGGCGTGGCCACTTGAGTGACATCTAGCTCTCGCTGGTCGCCGTCACTTCACCTCAGCTGATTCCAGCTGATTAGCTGCTGATCTCAGCATATACATCATATTTTTGTGTTGTTTTCTGTGGCTTTACACAGTCAGTTGCCTTTTGGAATTATTTCTTACAATTATCAGATGATATGGCATGCTGTGTGCACTTAATTGTGCTCACAAGCCATTCACATGGCCTCCGTTTGCCAGGTGAGTGAAATTATATACTTCTATACCATCTCTATAAATGTATTTGTTTTATTTAACATTATTTATCATTTATAATGTTCTTTAGACCTATAATGTCGTCTAAAGCGTTATACAGTGTTTGGAAGTAATTTGCACTTTCCTCCTGTTAAAAAAACGTCATAAGCACAATGCTTAGTGGCTCAATGTGTAATACTATATTGATATAGTATACAACCAAGCACATGTGGTCAGAACACAAACGAGTCGCAGGTAATAAAGTATTTAGCATTTCTCCCATAGGAAAGCTTGTCTAAGCAGAATGCCAGCATGCGTCTGTAGCTCCGCTCACGCTCTGCCTCTTTGCCCTTGCCCCGGTTGGTGCGATGACGTTCTAACTAAATGGCGACGGTTGGCCACGCCTACTGGTAGCTTCTTTTGGGTTCTTCATAAACCTATGGGTGACCACAGATACTTTGTCCATATTTTTACAGTCTATAGTTTTAACCACTGTATTAACACAACTATTTTACACAAAAAGGTGTGCAGTGTTTCTTTACAAAGTTACGTCGCCAACTACTGGCCTAGCATGGATAGTACAGTGTTTTAGTAATATTAAATATTTAGTATTTGTGAAAACATCCATACGCACATTTGCGTGCATATTTTAACTATCTAGGTGCAAAGTCTAAAGCGCAAGGCGCTTATTCTCTTAATGAGTTATGGGTGTGTTTTGAGCATAACATGCATTAATCCAATCGAAGTCTCATCTCCCATTCTTTTAAGAGTCAGTTGTGTCGCAAAACCTTGATATTTACATAGTTGCTTTGTAAGTGGAAAAACTGAACGCTTCACTAGCGAGTTAAACAAATCATCTGCATGAGGATAAAGAACAAGCCTCATTCATTTGGCCTCTTTACTTAATCATTACTCTTTTAGTTTACTTTTACTCTTTACTTTATTCCTTTACTTTCGTGGAGTAAGGGAACGGCGGAAACTCACTCCACTGAAGGCATCCATTAGTCTACATATTTAAATTAGTTTAAGCGCAAAGATTTGTTTCAAAACTATTTCCAAATTCAGTTCTAATTTCCAACTAACTAATAAATGAACAATAATAACGAAGTGTGGTCAAAAAACTGAGTTATATCCAAACACACGTCCTATTCTTATGCCCGATGGTGATGCATACGTAAACCTGACAGGTAGACAAATCTAAACTGTTTTTAATTAAAGCAAATATAAATATGGATATAATAAATAATACTGCTTAGGGTTGTGCTGGTCTGAAAATAGCAACAAATCGCACCATACACATCTTGCGCCTTATTGTGTATGATAGGGCCCTTAGTGTTTTGAGAAATTGTCATATATTAACTAAACTTTAAAAACAAAAACGTAAAAAGACAATGTTTCTAATAGTGATGGTTAAATGAAGCTTTCTGAACCAGTGAATCGTTCGACTCATTTGTATTAGAAAAACGTTCGTTACTCGAAGCTTTCTAAATCAGAGGATCTCTGCTGGTTAAAGTGTGAGAAAGCACTGCGTTGAAAAAATGTCAAATGTTTACAACTGACCAACCCATTCATGTAGTAACACAACAACAGTAATATAAACAAATTACTCAATTACTGTAGTTTTTACACATAAGTTATGTTACATTACACCACCGATGACAACGATGTAAAATCCAAGGTATTCAAAGATATTTACACTAAATGTATTCCTTCATCCATCCACTTGTTACAAGCGGGGATCGAACCAGCGATTCCTGCACGGGAGGCGAATGCTCTAAGGGATAAGGCTATGGGAGTGAGGCTTTCGGGCTGCAATCGTCAGCTGGCCTTCATTACACACTATACTACAATAGGCAGTGGTTTTCTTCAAAGGTAGTTAAAAAATACGCTAATACACTTTAGTATCATTCAAAAGCTTTTTACTATTGTATTTTAGTTGAATTACTAGTGCGTGGAACCAGTGCAGTGCTTTGAAACAATAGAAATAAATGTAATCGACGCCTAATCTCTCGATATACACTTTACTAACCCATGAGGGTGTTTAAACTAGGCATGGGCCGGTGTAAGATTCTGACGGTATGATAACCTTAGATAAAAATATCACGGTTTCACAGTATCTTGGTATTGTGATTTCTGCTCTAAAATATATTCTTTTTAAATGTCTGTGTAAAAAAACTAAATGTTTTTCCCCTTTGAACACAATATATTTTATTTTGAGAAACATTTATAATATTTTGGCGCAGTAAACGTGCCAGGCCAAATTATGAAAATGAGTCATTGACGTCTGCTGTCTTCATTAGTTTAAAAAACACAGATTTATTTACAATTTAAAATGGCATCTTTGGATATCTTTTCTGCTGGAGATGCTGTTGTTAAAAAAAAAAAATGTAAATAAAAAATCTTACACATACCTTAGTAATGGTATTAGAAAAAAAATGTTGGAGGTATGAAAACCTTGACTTTTACAAACCGCGATATACCTTGAAAACAGTTATCGTCCCATGCCTAGTTTAAACTTTTGAATCAAAATTCGAAGCAGTCACGTGGGTATAGGTGAAAATGAAGCTTCAGACGTCACTTATCATGTGATAATGGCAAAACGAATCAAGCTCCAGTACTCTGCTTCACTGCGAGATGTATCATTTGTTGATACATGCTTCGAAGTCTCGGCGCACAATGTCACATCACTAGTTTCTAAGTACATAAGTACCATATCGGGCTCTTTTTTAATGAAGATTTACATTACTGCAATATAAACAATTTGCTTCCTGTCATGATAGTAATATTAATGTGCTTGCACATCAATACATTTACATTGTACAGGTCTAGGTTTAGACTCACCAGTTACACGGAGCTTTCCTTTTCCCACAACGATTCCATTTCCATCTGCGTAAAATAGATTTTCATCATGGTTTGAACTGATGTTGAAATGTTTACTGAAACCCTCAGCCTGACTGGGACCTGACAATAAAAAAAACAGAACAAAACATAGTCAAAAAAGGGTTCAGAAAAGACAATATGTGATTTTGTAATGAAATATTCATTTTTACTAATAAATATGTCACATTATGATTTTTGATGGTGACGCAGTGGCGCAGTAGGTAGTGCTGTCGCCTCACAGCAAGAAGGTCACTGGTTAGAGCCTCGGCTGGGTCAGTTGGCGTTTCTGTGTGAAGTTTGCATGTTCTCCCTGCGTTTGCGTGGGTTTCCTCAGTGTGCTCCGGTTTCCCCCACAGTCCAAAGACATGCAGTACAGGTGAATTGGGTAAAACTAAAATTGTCCGTAGTGTATGAGTGTGAATGGGTGTGTATGGATGTTTCCCAGAGATGGGTTGCGGCTGGAAGGCCATCCGCTGCGTAAAATATGTGCTGAATAAGTTGGCGGTTCATTCCGCTGTGGCAACCCCGGATAAATAAAGGGACTAAGCCGAAAAGAAAATGAATGAATGAATGATTTTTGATCAGGTAGTGAATATTGTTTTATGTTTTGTCCCGAGCATTTTCTGTGTATAAAAATAATCTTGTTTTAGCAGTTTTATATTTTATAGAGCAGGGTATATTTGCTCATATAGCATGATGTGGGAGAATATGACACTCATACTCAAGGGGGGAAAATAATTTGGCACAACTACTGATAAATATATGTATTTTAAAGGAATTAAAAGCCTCATGCTTCATATTTGATCATTACATGTTATGTTTTACAATATACAATTATTCTCACTTTTTTTACTGCAAAAAGCCACAAGTCCGATGATACCAAAAGGACTGTTACTTGCTTAATAAGTGTAAAGTATAGCATAGAAGGCATTTAGGTTGTGTGCAATGGGTTTTCAGCAAATATTTTATTATATAT
>CAIGQZ010000692.1:2039107-2081359 GCA_903798205.1 Danio tinwini
CATACAAATTAGCCAGTAAATCAAACAGTTCTGAATTTCCTACAGATTGTTTTGGATAAACATACAGCTAAAGTATTTGCAGGCAACGTTGTTTACTATAATACAGTTCTATATCAATACACTGAATGATTTTGGTTATTTCACAGCCAAAAATAGTCAAACAATCAAATAAAAAAGAGAAGGCTTTAAATGAGATGCATGAGAAACTAGTCCTGAACTAGTTTGAAGACAAAAACATGACAAATACAGTATCATGAAACACAACATCTGATTCTGAATAGTGTCTTTAGATGTGGTAAATACAGTATAAACTGAATAACTGACTTCTGGCCCTTGAATTATTATAAAATAATGCACATCTAAAGTGTAACGGATGAATCACCACCTAAAGTGTGCATTATTTTCTAATAATATACTATTCTGTTTCCATTTAATCTTTAAAAGTCATAATTAAAGGAACACTCCTCTGTTTTGTAAATAAGTTCATTTTACAACTCCCATAGAGTTAAACAGTTGAGTTTGACCATTTTTTAATTCATTCAGCCGATCTCTAGGTCTGGAAAGAGCACGTTTAGCTTAGCTTAACAAAGATCATTGATTTAGTTTAGATCATTAGCATCTCACTCGAAAATTTCATAAAAGAGTTTAGAATATTGTCCTATATTAATCTTGATTCTCCTGTACACTGTAAAACCCACCAGTCAACTTTATGATGTAGTTAACTAAAAATGTTATTCTTCTCATTTGAAAACTCAGTTTTGAAGGTAATGAGTTTATGAAATACCTCATTACTTCAGCTTAAATGGAGTAAGCTCACAGTACTCATATAGATCTGTTTTTTTCACTCAAATGGTTGCCTTCACTTACTGGGTTTTACAGTACTCAGTTGGTTTGAGTTCTCTTCATTTATCGGGTTTTACTGTGCTCAAATTGCTTCGTTTACTCAAATGGATTAAGTTGACAGTACTCATTAGGATTAGTTTTTGAACTTAAATGGCTTGTTGCAATTGGTTTCCTCAAATGGTTTAAGTTCTTAACTTTTTGGATTTTACAGTGGTTGTGTATTTGAACTGACAGAAAATCAATCATTTCTATTTTCTAGGATATGTCTAGGAACTATACTCTCATTGCGCTTAAAGGTGCAGTATGGAAGTTTGACACCCAGTGGTTGAACTAGGTATTACACTCCAGGATCAAAATAGACGCAAACGTGGGATGCCAGATTGAGTATTCTGTGCTTTTAAAAGGCTGTATTTAAATTTCTATCGAGTTTTGATTGGTGCAAACAGCCAAATTGCTCATCACTGCGTATCTAGTCACAAAGCGTGTTGTTAGGACACGCAGTTACAATGTAACCTGCTCACCTAATGTTTACGGTTATTAATTAATAACCTCATGTGGAACTGAATCGGTCTCATTTTGATGTCTGATACTGTCTATTTCGGTTACGGACGCCTGCTTTCAGAGTCTTTCTAAACGAATGAATGAAATACGCTGTTTTCCAACAGGGCAACCCCGGGGTGCTGAATTATAATTGGCTAAACTGGCATTGTGCAGGTTAAATTTACCTAAACAAAGACAGCGTTCCCGCACCGAAAAACCTTTTTCAAAGCCGAATATCTGACTTAAGCATTGTTTTTCAGTTAAACAAGTATGTTCACTTGGGATGTTCCTTAAATATCGGCACACATATTATGGTATTTTTATGCTTTAGAAGAGTCAAAACCTACATACAGCACCTTTAATGATCAAAGAACTTGATCAACTGTACAATGGTTGCAGCAGGCGCAATGATATAACACAGCTATTGACAATAATCCCCAGCTAGGTAACTAGGCAACAGCATTGCATAATATAATTGAGACTGTTTAAGCTACAAGTGCTCTCGACAGTTACAAGTGAGCTACAAAACTCAACAGTTTAACTCTATGGGTCTGGTAAAATGAGCTTATTTCCAAAAAAAATTGGAGTGTTCCTTTACATACTGTATGTGTTTCTCTTACTAAAGAATTATCTTACAGTAAGTACCTCTTACCTCTCTGGAGTCGATTTCCTGGGCATAAACAGGGAACAGAAAGTCTGACTCTCCCTCTAGTCTTAGACCATCTTCATGGACCTGCAGGTACCCCATGCCTTCCTACAAAAACAAAACCAATAGAGCATTTCCAAACATAACTTCATGCAACATCACCAAATGAAAAAACATCTAATCTGAGGGTAGAATCTAAACACGGTTTATGTTTTCATTACATATGTGATCTAGGTGAAGTTCTCTCACCGCATTGAACCACATTACTCGCAGAATCCAGATGGTAAGGGCAAAGTTGACAACCAGGATGATCAGGAGAAGCAGAACAAACAGATAGAGGCAGCGTTTCCTCCAGCCATAGATGCCTATCATGTAAATGTACTCAGAGACTGGAGACAGGACTCCAGATTCCTCTGTGGTGGCGACATACTGCTCACGCACCATCTGCCAAACAAGATTTAAGTTGACAGTGAGTGAGTGAATAAAACACTATAATTGCTGTAAATTATTATCATTACAACTTTCATTGAGTGTCACTCACTCAGTTGTCATTTTAAATGTAAAGATGACATTGTTGAGATGTCTTTATGACAACTTGACATAAATACGTCACACGATACAACACATTATTAAGACACCATAACTTAAACATAAACATGATTGTCATGAGGCCAGTATATTTGTCTCATAAATAGGATATCACTTTTTTTCAGTGTAACTAAATTAATTTGTTAAAATTCTCTATACCAGAGGGGCCAAACTCAGTCCTGGAGGGTCTGTCTTGCAAAGTTTAGTTCCAACCCCAATGTAGACACATCTGTGCTAGCTAATCAAGCTCTTGCTAGGCCAGGGGTGTTCAAACTCGATCTTGGAGGGTCAATGTCCTGCAAAGTATAGTTCTAACCCCAATGTAGAGACACCTGGGCTAGCTAATCAAGCTCTTGCTAGGCCAGGGGTGTTCAAACTCAGTTTTGGAGGGCCGGTGTCCTGCACAGTTTAGCTCCAACTTCCTTCAACACACCTGCCTGGAAGTTTCTAGTTTACCTAGAACAGGGGTGCCCAAACTCGATCCTGAAGGGCCGGTGTCCTGCAAAGTTTAGTTTTAACCCCATTCACACACCTGGGCAAGCTAATCAAGCTCTTGCTAGGCCAGGGGTGTTTAAACTCGACCATGGAGGGCCGATATACCTCCATAGTTTAGCTCCAATTTTCTTCAACACACCTGCCTGGAAGTTTCTAGTTTACCTAGAACAGAGGTGCCCAAACTCTGTCCTTGAGGGCCGGTGTCCGGCAAAGTTTAGTTTCAACCCCAATCAGACACACCTGGGCTAGCTAATCAAGCTCTTTCTAGGTCAGGGGTGCACAGGCTTTCTAAAAACATCTGTGTGTTGAGGCAAGTTGGAGCTAAAATCTGCAGGACATCAGCCCTCCAGAACCGAGTTTGAGCGACCCGGACATAGAAAGAGCTTGATTAGCTGGTTCAGGTGTGTTTAATTGAGATTTGAACTAAAATATGCAGGACAACCACCCTCCACACTGTAAAACCCAACAGTCAACTTTATCAAATGAAATAAAGGTAGTTTACTCAAAATTTACTGAAAGTTAATTCTACATTTGAAAAGAGTTTTGAACTCAGTGTTGAAGATAATTAGTTAATTAAATAACTTATTACTTCAACTTAAATGGAGTAAGTTCACAGTACTCACATAGATTAGTTTTTTTTAACTCAAATGGTTTGTTGCAATCAGTTTCCTCAAATGGTTTGAGTTGCCTTCACTTATTGGGTTTTACAGTATCAGTTGGTTTGAGTTTTCTTCATTTATCGGGTTTTACTGTGCTCAAATTGCTTCATTTACCCAAATGGATTAAGTTCACAGTACCCATTAGGATTAGTCTTTGAACTTAAATGGTTTTGTTGAAATCGGTTTCCTCAAACGGCTTGAGTTACCTAACCTTTTTGGATTTTACAGTGCAGGACAAAGTTTGGGCTCCCCTGCTCTATATTATACAAACAGTATAATTAATATTTAATGACTTTTAATGACAAATTTAATTTGTACCACTGTAGTTAAGGTGAAAAAGATTTTACTGACACTGTTATAAAAGTCATGACACAATTCTAAATATAATGACAGTAATGTTTATGACAGATTTATAACAGATTTATGTCGTCTTGGTAATGACAAGTTGTCATAACAAAGAAATCTCAATTAATGTCACCTTTGCATTTAAAATGACAATTGAGTGAATGACACATAATGAAATTCATAATGATTCATGTTCATGATATGCCATATGATTATAAAGTTTTCATAATAGTCTTATGAACAACCACTTAAAGTAATGTATTACCATATGGTGTTTTCATATTTACAAATTTTTACATAGAGTTTTAACAAACCTTAAAGTAGAAACATGAAAGTATTTTAAATGCATTTCATATATTTTTAACTTTAATATTCTTATTTTTTTGTCAATTTAATTCGATAAGAACACCAACATTTTGATGCCCCCATTATCTGCACAGCATTCACTGCACACTCAGTACTCAGTAAACATGCTGTTGTAGGAAAAACTGAAACACAGTGTTCATGGCAGCTCCTCCGAACATTCCTTTGGCTTAGACTTGCATGATTCAATTCCCATTCCTTTCTAATCCCTTTTAAAGCATAATTACCAGCCAGCAATTAAACATTTATAAGATATCAATGGCTGCAGAGGATCATTAAAGTCCTACAAGAAAGTAAACATCTTGATTCACACAGACAAGTCTCTCTCTTTTTCTCTCGGCCTCCCTCGGGACTTAATTTTTTTTTTTCCATTAACCCACCCTACTGATGCTCTTTCACCATTTCCAGCCTCGTCTAAGCTGCCAAGAGAAGAAATTACAGCTGAACACTGCCTTTCCAAGCCACCGGGGTCTGACTTTGTTTTTTAACAGAGACCAAGATCCCCATGGTGTCAAAGCTGGACCTGATCAAATGTCAAGTGGACCAAAGAAAGATGTGATGTTGCTGTGTTTCAGTGGACTTCTGCTAGAGGATAAACAGTTATGAGGTGGGAAAAAACAGTTCTCTGAGGAGCCCAGCTAAGAGCTTGTGGAGAGAGGCTGTGGGCAAACATATAACAAGCTGTATGAAGTTCTCCCCACTCAGTCTAATCTTGCGGTCTGCATAACTCCAGCGCGCTGTAATGCCTCGGTCCTCTAAAAATAGGTCCCAGGACCGTGCTCTCATTTTAAAGGGGAAAACTGGCAGTGTTTGAAATAATGATCAGAGAGCAAAAGGGAAGAAAAAAAATATGGCAGAGGATTTATATTTCCAACCACAGTAGTCTGACTATTTCTTAATGTCAATGTGGATGTTATCAGTTTAAAAACATTAAGGGTATACAGATAGAAGAATTGTTGAATTATATTACCCAGTGGGCACCTTGATGTCAAAAGGACATAAAATATGCAAAATAATCTTGAAATGACATAAAATTGACAAACATTGGTATAAAAACACATCAAAAATCTATTACATGGCAGTCTTGTAATAGTTTGTTTTTTATGTTAATGTTAACATAATGTGGTCAATTTGACGTAAATTTGACATTAAGATAGTTTACTTGCATTGTTTGAAAAATAATTACATTGTAAATTTGAATTTAAGAATTGAAGCTCTCAGATTATTAAAACTTTTATAGTGTTTGTGTCACTATCTTGGTGATTAAAATGACAACAATGTGTGGATCTCAAATAGACTGTACGTTAAAAGTTTGAAATGAAATCGAATAGCCTTTTGACGTCAATTAGATGTAGTTTTGACGTTAATTAGATCTAGACGTTTATTAGATCTAGTTTCGACATCAATGTGCCCACTGGGTAAACATATGTTTTCATTCTGATATGACTTCTTGCACATTATTATACAAAGAAGATATATTTTACCACGGAACCTAGTTTAGCACACTTAAACACAGCTGCTGTTTGGGTTTCATTCATCTACTTTGTATGTCTAAATGTTTCTCCATATTATGCTCATACAATCGTTATTAATGATTATTAGCGAGGTTAATATTTAAAAGTAAAGTCAAACTTGTCAAAAGCAGAGTATGTTGTGTGACTTACCTCTGGTGTTTTAGTGTGATCTGACACTCCTCTGCAGACTTGTGTTTCGCAGTAGTGCTCCGACCCGTCTGTCTGTCAAAGCCTCAACAGCTGCCTTCCATAAATCTGATTCTGGATCAGTCTCAGCGCGGACACCCCCTAAAGCTTCCTCTCATGGTCTCACGTATCCTTCAGAGGTCCTCACACTTTTAGAGTTACGCAAATACGAGACTTTAATGAACACTCGAGTGTGAATTCATTAGCTACAGTCATAAGCAACAGTTGTGGAGGTTTTTTTCAGTGAGAGAGGAGGAGGAGGTGAAGAGCGCGGATGGCTAGAAGGAAACAGTGACTGTCAAGACAGAATTAAGGAGCATTTTCTGCACTTGTTTGACGTTTCTGCAAGTGACTCACTTTGTAAACACGAGCTCTGGATGGGAAACAAAAGTTAGTGGCTTTGCTCGCTTGGACAGCGAGCCACATTAAAATAGGACAGAGTCTCTGTCTCTGGTAACAGGTTTCAAGCAAAACACAGAGCATTGTGTTGCTGTCTTTTCATACTAATAATAATAATAATAATAATAATAATAATAATAATAATAATAATAATAAACGGTTACATCTTTAATAAATGATCTTTTAATCAAATTGGTAACACTTTAGTAGGCTAAATACGGAATGTTGTCCCGTTCAGTTCATGGTTCACTCCAATCTCCGCCCACTCAAATCTCTGGCCAATCAGGACTGCCTCAAAGGCTTTATAAATGGAACCTGTGCCCACAGTTAGCCCTTTCTGACTGCACATGGCTGAACTTTGGAGAGGGCTGAATTAGATTTCTTTTGTTGTTTTCCAGTGTGTGCGTATATGACCATGTTAAGTGTTTTTTTTGTATGATTTAAGTTGACTTAAGTGCTCATATGTTTCATGCTTGCCCTATTTTCTGTTTAATTATGTACTTTGTTGGTAAACTGAACCATTGTATTTCTGCTATTTTCTTGCAGAAAACGCACACAAACACACCCACAAACACACACAAAGACACACACATCTTTCCTCCTGAGCACAAATCCTTGTTGATAACCAATAAATGCAACTAAATGGAGTGACTAGACTGGACCTCTGTTCTTACCGACAGCACCACTCGCTTCAAGCTAGCTATAAGCATTGCTACCCACACTCCTTTTCACGGAAAAATCACAGTATTAACAAACCATTAACGAACACTTCTAGCTTAATAAACGACTAATTAGCTGTTTATTAATAGTAAGGTAGAAGTTGGGTTTAGGTTTTGGATAGGATTAGGGATGAAGAATCATACTTTATAACTACTACTACTAATAATAATAAGCCAATAGTTAATAATTGTGACCTAAACTAAAAAAGAAATTGCAACTTCAACAGCTCGTCCCAAAATTCAGTTTAAATTTCACATTCAGGATTCCTGAATAGACCAAGGCTAGTGATTTAAATACTATAAGGTTTTTAACTCTCCATGTTGCTGGCCCTCTATATAACTGGACGTCCTGTTATAGGCTCTGACAAACTTGAGATATAATGTAGATCACAGATTCTTTAAAAAAATAGTCGAATTGCAAAATGTTTACTAGTTAACAATTTGATAAACTAACAAAATACTAGTAACTTAAGCTAGTTTATCTGCATTTTCATTCATTTATTTATTTTCCTTCTGGCTAAATCCCTTTATTAATCTGGGGTCGCCACAGCGGAATGAACCGCCAACTTATCCAGCACATGTTTATGCAGCGGATGCCCTTCCAGTTGCAACTGGAATTTTTTAGCTTACCCAATTCACCTATAGCACATGTCTTTGGATTTGGACCGTGACACCCTTATCTGCATTTTTTCTTGCAGTATGTTCACTTGTTATTTATTTATTTATTTATTTATTTTTGCAGTTGTGACTTTTAAAGTTTGAAAAAAGTCTGAAGACAAAATTATATATTTTTTTACATTGTAATGACTTTAAGAAGATGCTAATATATATTTTTATGATCAGGTGGTGCTGTAACTGTTACAAGGGTTAAAAGTTAAATAAAATATTTTTTTCGTTTGCAGTTTAAGTGTAATGTGAGGGGACGCTTACAACAAAGTTGCAGATACAAATGCAGGGTTTATTAGGAGATTGGTCAGGCAAGCAGCAGTCAACACAGGGGCAAACAGGTATGTACATGTCATCTAAAAGGCGTAGTTAAAAACAGGTGATTGGTCAGTCCTGGCAGCAAGCAAAGTAAACAATAAAACAAAGCAAAAGGTCAAACATGGTAAGGCAAAAGAAACGCGTCCTAATGTCACAAATACAGTAAACCGATAAACAAGACTGCATTTCAAGTCCCTGTAATGACTCTGAGCGATGTACTGGTTCGCTGGTGATTGTGACATTAAGTTCTGATTGCACACACATTTTGCTGAGTATATGTTTATTTGTATCAGTTAAACCAAGATATAAAATATTTTATTTTTTTAATTTAAAATGTAATGTGAGAGGTTGCTGACAACAAAGGTGCGGATTCAAATGCAGGGTTTATTAGGAGATTGGTCAGGCAAGCAACAGTCAACAAGGGGCGAACAGGTACATCCATACAGATCATCCAAAAGGCGTAGTCATAAACAGGTGATTAGTCAGTCCCGGCAGCAAGCAACGTAAACCGTAAAACAAGGCAAAAGGTCAAACATGGCAAGGAAAAGCATCATAATGTCACAAATACAGCAGATAAACAAGACTCCGCAACTAGTGTGTGTGTGTGCTGCTTTTAAAGTCCATGTAATCGGTTCTGAACAGCTTCAGCTGTGTTAGAAAAACTGGAACAGGTGTGAGTGTGTGGTGCATGACAGGATTTGTAGTCCATATGGTGACAGATTTTTAGTCCTGAGGGAAAGTGAATAATTCTCAGTGATCTACAAGTCTGGTTCGCTGGTGATTGTGACATTAAGTTCTGATTGCACACATTTTGTTCAGTATATGTTTATTTGTATCAGTTAAACCAAGAATATAAAGTATTTTAAGACATACCTCAAGAGGATTTTTGCACACACCAGCCAGCTTCTTGCATCTGCATTTTCTTCCTCCAAGCTGCAGCCAAAAAAACCCCAAAAAACCTTTCTGTGACTGGTCATGTATCCCGTCTATTTGTTTTTCTGTATTTCGATTTACAGCAAAAATAGAAAAAATACTGTATTTTAATGGCGCCAAGAGGATATTTTCCACAATGAACTTTAAAATACAGTACCATACTGTATAACTGTTCTACAGTAAAATACAGTTTATTTTACAGTTAAATACTGCATAATTTACAGAAAATTTTAACAGTGTACTCGCCAGCCAAAACACAGTAATCACCTATAACTTTATTATAAAGAACAGATAATTCAAATCGAGTCTCCATTTACAGGCAGGTCATTAAGCATTATCTGGAGCAGTAAGGAATCCAGAGATCATCAGCTTGGATCCCCAAGAATTTTCATTAATTGGGTAAACTATCCCTTTAATGTATCTTTACTGAATGTTTTTATTGTATATTTTATGTTCATTAAAATGTTTGTGTATATTATACAATACATATAAAATACAATAACATATTTGAATGTACTGTATTTTAATTATTCATTCATTCATTTTCCTTCAGCTTAGTCCCTTTATTTATCAGGGGTCGCCACAACAAAATGAACCGCCAACTTATCCAGTATATGTATTACACAGCGAATGCCCTTCCAGCTGCAACCCAGTACTGGGAAACACCCATACACACTCATTCACACACATACACTACGGCCAATTTTGTGTATTCAATTCACCTATAGCACATGTCTTTGGAACGCGGGGAAAACCGGAGCACCCGGAGGAAACCCACGTGAACAAGGCAAGAGCATGCAAACTGCACACAGAAATGACCGAGTCGGGACTTGAACCAGCGACCTTGCTGTGAACCACTTTGCCACCGTGTTGCCCCATATACTGTATTATAATTATGAAATATTTTCTTTATTTATATCTGTCTTAGAAAGATGTTGTTCTGTAACATGAGAAACTGTATTCGCCGATATTTGTGCACAACTGGAGACATCCTGGTTCTCTCTGTATTCAGCACAGAGACCAAAAGTGTGCAGTGACAAGACAAGCAGCTGACCACATTCATCAATATCTGACTTCCCTCTACCAGCGAAGACAATGACGGGTTTCATCTCACATTTAATGCATGTCTGCAGCAAATATAGCTAACTAAATCCATAAAGTAAAGACCTAACAAGCTGTAAAGCACTTGGCTATTGAGTTTGTGTGCCCTGAGACAATATGACTAAGATCTTGAAAACCAGGATGTCATGAGGATCAGAAATGTAGCCTTTTGCTTCAAGCTTTACATTGCATGGTTTTTATCTCCTGTGTCACATGCAGAGTTTGTGTCCCACTTTTGCAATAATAATTTTACTGCATTACAAAGCAAAATGTCCCAGTTAAAATACCACAGTACCACAACGTCCCTGTTAGGACATAATAGTTTTTATAATAATATTATCGCAGTGTTGCTGCCAAAATGTTTAGCCTATTCTAACAGGGTTAGCTAACATAAAGAACTCTACATTGTGTATGCTATTGCTTTATTGTATATAAATGTTTACAAAGAACACATTTTCAAACAAATTAAATTGAGAAAGAGTACAATACAATTGGTACACTTTGCAACAAAGTCTCGTATTTATTAATGCATTAACATCAACGGTGCTCTATTTGCCACAGACATTGGTTAAAACTTTAAAAAGAACTTTATTAGCCAGTTAGCCCATTATGTTTCACTTTTTAAAATTTTAAATGAGCTAAACATTCACTAAATTAACAATAATAAAAACTAACATTTGAAGAGACACTTACCGGCCACTTTATTAGGTACATCTGTCCAACTGCTCGTCTAATCAGACAATCACATAGCAGCAACTTAATGCATTTAAGCATGCAGACATGGTCAAGACGGGCTGGTCTGAGTATTTCAGAAACTGCTGATCTACTGAGATTTCTGAAAAAAAGATCTGAAAAAGAGGAAATAACCAATGAGCAGCAGTTATGTGGGCGCAAATGCCTTGTTGATGTCAGGGGTCAGAGGAGAATGGCCAGACTGGTTTGAGCTGATATAACCACTCGTTATAACCAAGGTATGCAGAAGAGCATCTCTGAACACACAACACATTGAACCTTGAGGCGGATGGGCACACCACAATTTAAATTAAATTAATATAAATTAAATAGATGATTGGAAAAACGTTGCCTGGTCTGATGAGTCTCGATGTGTGCTGCGACATTTAGATGGTAGGGTCAGAATTTGCCATCAACAACATGAAAGCATGGATCCAAGTAATGGTGTAGGGGATATTTTCTTGGCACCCTTTAGGCCCATTAGTACCAACTGAGAATTGTGTCAATGCCACAGCCAACCTGAGTATTGTTGCTGACCATGTGCATCCCTTTACGACCACAGTGTACACATCTTCTGATGGCAACTTTCAGCAGGATAATGCACCATGTCATAAAGCGCAGATCATCTCAGTTTCTTGAACATGACAATGAGTTCACTGTACTCAAATGGCCTCCACAGTCACCAGGTCTCAATCTAATAAGCACCTTTGGGATGTGGTGGAAAGGGAGATTCACATCATGGATGCGCAGCCGACAAATCGGCAGCAACTGCGTGATGCTATCATGTCAGTATGAACCAAAATCTCTCCGAAATATTTCCAGGACCTTGTTGACACTAAGCCACATAGGATTAAGGGAGTTCTGAAGTCAAACCCAGTACCAGTAAGGTGTACCTAATAAAGTGGCCAGTTTGTTACAGACATTGGTTAAAAACATACATCTAAACTTTATTAGCTAGTTAGCTCCATTATGTTTTACCTTTTGTTATTTCAATAAGCTAAACATTCACTAAATTAACAGCAACAATAACTAACAGCGTAGCAGTCGGTAGCGATGTCACCTCAGCAGGAATGTCGCTGGTTCATTCTCAGCTGGGTCAGTTGGCATTTCTGTGTGAAGTTTGCATGTTCTCCTAGTGTTGGTTTGGGTTTCCTGCGAGTGCTCCAGTTTCCCCCACAGTCCAAATACATGTGGTACAGGTGAATTGGGTAAGCTAATTTGTCTGTAGTGTATAAGTGTGAATCAGTGTATGGGTGTTTCCCAGGGATGATTTGCAGCTGGAAGAGCATCCGCTGTGTAAAACATATGCTGGATAAGTTGGCAGTTCATTCCCCTGTGGCAACCCCTGAATAATAAAGGGACTAAGCCAAAAAGAAAATGAATGAATGAAATATTAAGGAGAATTATTTTGAACTTGACTCACGTTTAAGTGATAGTACAGCCAAACATTTTAATATACTTAGGTTTACTATTTATTCTCCCTCAATTGATTTCAAGCCTTTGTGAGTTTTTTTCTTCTGTCAACACTAAAGAAGATATTTTGAAGAATGTTGGAATCCGGTAAACATTGACATTCATAGTAGGAAAAACAAATACTATGGAAGTCAAATATTACTGGTTTCTAACAATTGTGTTTAAAAGAAGAAAAATAGAAACTCAGATTTGGAGCAAGTCAAGGGCGAGTAAATGATGACAGAATTTCCAGTTTTGGGTGAACTATCCCTTTAACATAGAGGACCACCAGGGGGCAATCACTCGGCAGGCAGGCTATTATGGGAAATGTATTTTATCATCAAAAACCTTCTTAACGAATTACAATAAACCAAATACAAACAAACACTACACAATCATCACAGTATTGTTCGTCAATTAAAGCACTGTCTGCTCTAAATAATTTTGTTTCGAATTTATTTACTTATTTTGACCACGTCATAAAGTCACATGATCGCCCGAGTGACAGTCAGGAAGAAAGATGGCGATCTTCAGTGTGTATGTTGTCAATAAAGCTGGTGGACTCATTTACCAGTACGATAATTATGTACCTCGAGCTGAAGTTGAAAAAACCTTCAGCTTTCCGCTTGATTTAGTGTTAAAGATTCACGATGAGAAGGTTGTCGTGTCATTCGGACAGCGGGACGGAATCAGAGGTGTGTGTGTGTGTTTGTGTCTCTGTCTGCAAAATATCACACGGATAAATGCACATTTACAGATTCCTTCCGTTTGTTCTGGTCAATTATATGATGTGTTTTTCTTTTGTGAAGTGGGTCATGCAGTTCTGTCCATTAACGGCGTGGACGTGAATGGTAAATTCACGGCGGAAGGGAAGGAGATCCAGGAGTATCTGAGAGATCCTGCAAACTATCCAGTGTCCATCAGATTCGGCAGACCGAGACTCACTTCAAACGAGAAACTCATGCTGGCCTCAATGTTTCACTCGTGAGTAACACTTACATTTATTTCTCGCCATGTTGTTTTTATTTTGCTAATGCTTTCCCCCCTAACATTACACTTATTATTGAATGATTATTACTGCTTATGTCATATTGAGGTAAAGTTGGTTTTATATTCACACATTTACACACACACATTCACACACCTCCTATATTGTTTACCATGCTACTTTGAATATTCGGTCATAAATAGGATACTCCTAAAAACAACATTAGCACTATTTAATTAACTTTGAAAATTGTTGTACGTTGGTTGTCATTGGCAGCTAATATGATTTCTCTATTTAGAATTTGCAGAGAATACTTTTCTGAAAATATAATATTAAGGAGAAAGTGAGTGTGCGAATATGAAACCAACTTTACCTCAATTTTTGTAGTGTATGTTTTTGTTTTGGCATATATATTCTAACATCTGATTTCGAAAGGCATAGTTCACCCAAAAATGTACATTTTCTCACCATTTTCTCATCTTTGGATTGTTTTAAACCTTTTTTTTCTGTCTCTTGAACACAAAAGAAGATACTTTGACAAATGTAGAACACTGGTAGTTACTTGACTTCCATAGTTTAAAAAAACAAATGGTTACTGGTTTCAGTAATTTTTCAAAATATCTGTGTTCAACAGAAGAAAGTAAGTCAAACAAGTCTTGAACAAGTGGAGTTTGAGTAAACAACGACAGAATTTTAATTTCTGAATGAACTAGCCCTTTATTCTTTGTAATGTATGGTTTACATTGTCCCATGATTTATATGCATATAAAGCATGTTAAACGTCTACAGTAATGTATCGAAAACATTTGTAAATATAAAATGTCAAAGTCTGACTGAAAACAGTATTTTTTTTTATTAACTGTTGTTACACTGATTGTCTTTAAAATTGTATTTTTCATTAAAGTACAACTTACCCATTTGTTATAAATTAATGACTAAATAAATGAAAAAAAACGCATACTAATGTACTACTAATAATAATAATAATTATAATTATAATTCCTTACAGTTATATAGCGCTTTTCTCGCCATTCAAAGTGTTTAACACTGGGGGGAATCTCCTCATTTACCACCAGTGTGCAGCATCCACCTGGATGACTGGACGGCAGCCATTTTGCGCCAGACCACACACCAGCTGATAGGTGGAGAGGAGACGGAGTGATAAAGCCAATTATGATATGGGCAGGGTTAGGAGGCCATGATGGACAGAGGCCAGTAGGCAGATTTGGCCAAGATGCCGGGGTTAAACCCCTACTCTTTTACAAAAGACATGCTGGGATTTTTTTAACGACCACAGACAGTCAGGACAGGATATTAAGCCTGATTTGAGCCCGATTTGGAAGTTAACAAGCTCACCGACAAATCAGACTGTGATCGGAAAAAAAACTGGGTGTGCTCGAAGCTCGGCAGTCTTTATGTGTGAACTACTGAACAACGCATCAAAGAGGCTCGTTGACACGTCACTGACACCTTGCAGATGAAAATTCAATATCTAGCATGCTGAATATTACAGAGCAGTCGGCCAACTCAACCCCACATGGGGTCACATGTAATGACTAGCTGTAGCCAATGAGAGAGCATATCAGCATGAGACGAATGGCCGTGTGCTCAGGAGTACAACAGAAATGTCTGTGATTGGCCAAAATAGGCGTCGATGCACTCGCTTCACTCTGGGTTTACACTAAAAATAATATCTTTTTGGTAATACAGCCTATACTGTAACTAGTTAAGCTACTAGAAAACGCACAAAGGTCTGGACCTTGCTTTCATTTTCACTTTCAAACAGGAGCTATTTCGTGGCAGAGAATGCTGTTTTGAAAGATATATCTGAAGAAAATTTATGTTTTTGCTATCAGAAAGTTATGTTTATGTTAGCAGGAAGTTGCTAGGCAAAAAAGGCATGCATTTTTAAAGTCACAGCGAAAAGTAGCAGACATTCATGCAGTCATTTTGACTACTATAGTAATTAATGGTAGAAAAACTCAGTTCTTTTCAGTTTTGTAATTTAAAAAGAATAAAACTGTTCGAAAAAAAAGTATCCAGATATTTAGGAAAAGTCAGGGTATTATAGATGCGTAAGTTTTATTTCAAAAAGTTATTAAATTATAAAAATAAAAACTCTGTGTCTGTAGTTCTAGCGTTAAAGCCATCTATCCACTTGAACCTCGCAGATGAGCGATTGATCCACTGACGCCTCAGCTGACTGACGATGTTTTTAAATGCTCCCTTGAAAGAGAAGTTTGAAACGCGGTCAGTGATGTCATCAGCACACAAGTGTTCAGCTTTTTCTGCCGGCTCCTGCCTCAACATTTCATTGGCTGTGGTTTGATAGATTGACAGAGCATTGGTAGATGTAGTGTGTGACAGAGCATTTGGTAGATGTAGTGTGTGACCCCCTCCCCCCCCTCCCCCCCTTGTAGATTATTTACATAGTGTTGCGTAGTGTGAACACCACAGCGATTTAAAGACACAAAATCAAGTCATATAGTGTGAAGGGCAGAGCGATCTGCCGATGTTTAAAGTCATGTAGAGTGAACTAGACTTTAACGTCTCATCCGAAAGACGGCGCTCACTGAGCAGTATAGAGTTGGGCACCCCCTGCTGCCCTCACTAACACCACTTCCGGCAGCAACCTAGCTTTCCCATGTCGTCTCCCATCCAGATACTGACCTGCTTAGCTTCAGTGGGCGGAAGGATACATTAAAATGTAAAGCTTTATTTCACTTTTATTGTTATTATATTAAAAATCCATGTCATCTTTGGCCATGTATGCTTCCTTTAAAAAGTTTAAGGTCAGTAAGATTTAGCTTTTGTAAAATATCTTTGTATCTAAAACAAAATGAAACGTGAACATTTTAAATATTTGTTTTTCTAATATCTATTTATATATGTATTTTTCCCCCTAGCATTCCTCTAGTCTTGAGTGCCAGATGTTCCTACAGAAATCAGTCTAATATGTTTACTACTCTAATTTTATCAATGTCATCAATACATCAACAGTTGTTCTGCATAATGTTTTTGTGGAAAGTGATCCATTAATTTATTGCATCCTTGCGGAAGAAAAGTATTATTTCTTTAAGAAAAGCTTTACTGAACCCACACTTTTGAACAACAATGTAATGCATACACCACTATCATCAAATTCATAATCAGAAGCACTGCAATGATCAATTTAATACAATATTCTGTTATATTTGTATTATATTATTATTTTTCTCTCTCCTAAGGCTCTTTGCTATTGGATCACAGTTGTCACCAGAAGTTGGCAGCTCGGGCATTGAAATGCTGGAGACGGATATGTTTAAACTGCATTGCTTTCAGACGCTCACAGGTTGACATTTTCCACTATTGAAAACTATATTTTCTGTTACTATAATGTTTATATTTTGTGTAACTACAATGTTGTGTTAATACGGCGCTGAAGAAAACCACAGTAGTTCTGACAGTTTTCTTTTTTGACAGGTATAAAGTTCATTGTATTGGCAGATCCTCGACAATCTGGCATCGATGCCCTGCTTCGAAAGATTTATGAAATCTACTCAGACTTTGCACTGAAGAACCCGTTCTACTCTTTAGAGATGCCTATCAGGTCTGTAATATCTTTATTTATATTTTTGTACTAATATTTAAGGGATAGTTTATTCAAAAATGTATATTTACAGTTAATTTACTCATCCTGAGGCTGTTAAACATTTGTGTATACACATTGATGCATGTATGTTTACTCATTTGCACATTTATTTATACAGGTTTGCTTGCGTATTAATAGTTTATATTAATGTTTACTTATTTGCATGCTCTTCAATTGCCTATTTTGTTAAATTATTTTAGTAATTCTTTTTAGAGCTGCACGATATTGGAAAAATCTGGCATTGTTATATTTAGTTTTTCTGCGATTTATACAGTATATATGATTCAATTTCCCCAGATGTCTTAAATGGCTCTATTTGGAAATAATTTATACATTTGGATCGATTAGAATGATTCTGCAAGGCTATAAAATATAACAAAACAAATTGCAAGCTTTAATAGAGCTAAGATAAAAGTGAAATAAACTATGGGTTTCTGGAGAGTTTTAACAGTGTTCAGGCTATCAAATTGAATAATCAAATGTAAAGTAGCACTGTTTTCATCGTAAGGTTTATTCAATAAAATTCATCTTTATCAATGTTTACTGAGTCTGATCGAATGCTTTAACCTCTCCTAAACTGCTTATACAGTCACAGGCTTTAAAACATAAGCATTTAATTAGGGCTTCACAATATATCGCAAAATAATTTTTAAGGCGATATACAGTTGAAGTCAGAATTATTAGCCCCCCTTTGATTTTTTTCGATTTGGTCACACTTTACAATAAGGTTCATTAGTTAATGTTAGATAATGCATTTACTAACATGAACAAACAATAAACAATACATTTATGGCTCGTTTCCACTGACTGGTACAGTACGGTACGGTACGGGTCACCTTTATCAGGCTTGCGTTTTCACTGCTAAAAGGGTACCAATGGTACTCTTTTGGTGGGCATGGTGTACGACAGAAAGTTGCAGTCAACGTCATTTTCGCTTAAGAAAATGTCTACAGTAAAGCTGTACGGTTCGCTCACATATTATATGAGAAGTACTCACAAAACGGATGCTTTACACACATAAATACTGGTGTATAAATGTTTATTACTAACTTTTCTATGAACATGAGTTGATTATAACTGCAGATCAATGACAGTGCGAAATAGCCTACTGTAACGTCTGCAATTATATAAAATAAATAAATAAATGCAACATATATAAACGCATACAGACCCTTACAGTCTCCGATATGTTACCACTTTCAGGAAAACTACACACAGCATACATTTAGTCCTTATTTAGGTTTAAAACAGCAGAAAATAGAGCCCAGTCAGTGCAGACCTCTCATAATTAAACGTGTCTGTAATCTTCAGCAGCATGTGTAGCCTCTTGTTAGAAAGTAATTCCATCATTCTGAGTTCATAATAGTCCAAAAGGTGATGATAATAGTTAAACATGGCAGTTTGTTCACGTTTGCTGAAAAAATAATGTGCTCCTTTTTTTCCAGCTTCTCCTTTAGTTTTTTCGCGCGTCACTCTCGCGTTTGTCAGTTTCTGACATATTCAGGATTCAAAAGCACATCAATAATCAAGCGCACGTTATTATCATCAGCTCAAGAAGTTTGTTTTTTCAAATAAAGAAACGCGATGAGCACAAGCAAAAAAAAAAAAAACGCTCGCGCTTCAGACTGGCTCGTAAAAAACTACGGGGCACAGGGCAAAATCTGCTCTTCTTTTCGGCTTTGTGGCTGTTCAAGACGACAACAATGTTCATTTGAGCTCAGATCGAACAGGGCTTGTTATTATATGTTATTATATGGATATATAGTCTCTCGGCTGTGTATGAAAACATGGCGGCTCCTTTATTTACATTCTGGCTTGTTTTGTGAGCTTGTGACGTATCTCTGTAAACCAATAGCGTTCAGCTGCACATTTAGATCCGCCCTTTTGGTACCCTTTCTCGAGTTTGGTACCCTTTAGAAAGGGTGCCAAAAAAGTGGCACGGTACAGTTTAGTTCGGTACGCCTTTTGACAGTGGAAACGGCCATAAAAGCGTACCGACCCGCACCGTGCCAGTCAGTGGAAATGAGCCATTATTAGAGCATTTGTTCATGTTAGTTAACGTTAGTTAATGAAAATACAGTTGTTTATTGTTAGTTTAACTCATGATGCATAAATGTTAACAAACATGAACTTTGATGTTAATAATGCATTAGTGAATGTTGAATTATGATTAATAAATGCTGTACAAGTGTTCATGATTAGTTCATGTTATTAAATGCATTAACTAATGAACCTTATTGTAAAGTGTTACCTTTGATTTTGATTTTTTTACATGTTTAACAGAGCAAGGAAATTTTCATAGTATGTCTGATAATATTTTTTCTTCTGGAGAAAGTTTTGTTTTTTAAACCATTTTAAAGTCAATATTATTAGCTCATTGTACAATCATTGTACAATAACTTGCCTAATTACCCTATCCTGCCTAGTTAACCTAATAAACCTAGTTAAGCCTTTAAATGTCACTTTAAACTGTATAGAAGTGTCTTGAAAAAATATCTAGTCAAATAGTATTTACTGTCATCATGGCAAAGATAAAATAAATCAGTTATTAGAAATGAATCTAGAAAAAAATCTTCTCTCCGTTAAACAGAAATTGGGGGAAAAAATAAACAAAGGGGCTAATAATTCTAACTTCAACTGTACATATCCCAGACATGTGTCATAAGCGACATTTATTTATGTACCAAGCATTTGTGGGTTGGATGCATTGGTTGTTTATCTAAATTTGACCAATCAGATGGGGCCTTACTATCTTTATTCCCCCCTCCCCGGTAGTTGCTGTTCTTCTATTGGAAATGTTAAATCATAAGAAAGCGCTGTTGCAAGATTTAACAACTATATCACATACAGTATTGTATATTTTCGCAGTATCCTACATATTATAAACTTTCACTACATTAAGGTGAAAATCTGCAGTGACTCCAGGTGTTCCAGAGCTCGCAGAATTTCAAAATCTCTGATAGACTTTCAGGCCGGCCCTCTTTACTCTTAGTTTCCTAAATAAAAAAGAATGCATACAGTACATTTACTAAATTATAAAAAGTTATAATGGCATTCATTTCAGGCTACATATATATATTTCTGATACATTTATTTATTTTTACATTTTTTATTTTCATTCAAAAGTGAAAACCTGGTAGGACTGCCTTATTTATTTATTTATTTATTTATTTATTTATTTATTTATTTATTTATTTATTTATTTATTTTAATCAACTTGATACCAAATACCAGTTCTTTTGACAACACCAGTTAGAGCAAACCCAAATTGAAAAACATATTGGTAGTAGCTCTTCAGTGCATAAAAATGACACAGCATAGTTGTTTATTTTGAATGCAAATACATTGAAATAGGCTATATTTTACTTCTGATTAAGATAGCCTGATGGGCAGGGTGGATTTATTTTTGGTAGCCCGACTGGAAAACCTAATACCCTGGGACGTCGAGCTAGAACATTTGTAAGCCCTGTGTTCTGATCTGTGGTGCTGCATGGTCAACTATAATCCCAACATATAAATTCAACAATACACATCCTGTGATATGACTACTCATTGCGTTGTTAATGCTGAAACTATATATCGTCTACCTTAAACAATTTTTGTCATACAATGTGGACAGAATCTCTTGAATCATGAAAGATTTTCTTCAGTAAAGAAGAAAATTAGCTATATCCATGGTCCTTGTTTGTTTGTATAATGCAAGTCAATGGTCACACATTTTTACATTAAAATAAACACATACAAGCAACTCTAAATCAATCCTGATGATACACTGAGCTCTTTTGAATGGCCTGAGGGTGATTTCAAATGAAACTGTACATTATCAATTTTGAATGAACTGTCCCTTTAATCATAGCTTTGCATGCAGTTCAAAGTGTAGTGCATAACAAAAAAAAATAATGCTCAATTTCTTTCAGATGTGAACTTTTTGACCAAAACCTAAAGAGTGCCCTGGAAATAGCAGAGAAAGCAGGAACGTTTGGACCCGGGTCCTAAATTGAACTTGAATTGATTATGTTCTGCTGTCACACGTGTCCAGAAATACGACACAAGTATTTCCATCAACCTCTAAAGAAAAAACAAACAAGACTTTTTCACAAGCTCAAATAAATCAACACTGAATTATCTAGGTCTAAAATCTACAGCAAGAACCGTGTTTTACATTACCTTTGTAAATAATGTACATGGATGCAGTTTAAGTTTGCAATGTTCATGCAGATGGTGCAGCTCGACAAATGTTCATTGAAGTATGTTTATTACCATCTATACAAGTATCATGGATGGGACATTTCTGTTTGTATGTGTAATTTACTTCCTGTTAGCAGAAAAAGCAAAGTCTATACCTTGGATCTCTAGTTTGGGTCCAAAATGTGCTTAAAGGGAGAGTATTTTCTGTCCTCATTTACTCCATGTTGGAAACCGGTAACCATTGACTTCTATAGTATTTGTATCTCCTACTATAGAAGTCAGTGGTTACCCATTTTCAACATTCTTCAAAGTATCTTCTTTTGTGTTTAACAGAACAAAAAATCCCTGCAAACTGGTTTTGGTATACGTCAATACTATGCATGGGCCGGTATAAGAATCTGATGGTATGATAACCTTGAAGAAAAATATCACGGTTTCACGGTATCATGGTATTGTGATTACTGCTCTAAAATATGTTCTTTTTAAATGTCTGTGTAAAAAAACTAAAAGTTTTTTCCCCTTTGAACACAATATAAATTATTTTGAGAAACATTTATAATATTTTGGAGCAGTAAACGTGCCAGGCCAAAGAATAAAAATGAATCATTGACGTCTGCTGTCTTCATTAGTTTCAAAAACACAGATTTATTTTCTACTGGAGATACTGTTGTAAAAAAAAAATTTAATAAAAACAAATCTTACACATACCTTAGGAACGATATTGGAGAAAATTTCGGCGGTATGAAAACCTTGACTTTTCCAAACCGCGGTATACCTTGAAAACGGTTATCGTCCCATGCTTAGTCAATGGTGAGTTAATTATGACAGAGTTACAATTTGGGTGGGTAAACTATCCCTTTTAGTTAAAAAGAGGTCAAACAATAATGTCAGATGATTCTTTCCGTTTTTTAATTTATTACAAACATTGTGTTCTTAAACATTCATGTGATGTAACATTCTTATGTCACATATTTTGTGACTTAATAAACTGCTTATATACACTCAAAAAAAGTATTTTGCTGCTTGTTCAAACGACTTATTTAAAGGTGCTGTATGTACGTTTTTGACTCTTCTAAAGCATAAAAATACCATAATATGTTTGCAGATATTTAAGAAACATCCCAAGTGAACATATTATTTAACTAAAAAACAATGCTGAAGTCAGATATTCTGCATTGAATTTTTGCAGCGAATTGAATTTCGCTGTCTTTGTTTAGGTAATGTTAACCTGCACAATGCCAGTTTAGCCAATTATAATTCAGCACCCCGGGTTGCCTTGTTGGAAAACAGCGCATTTCATTCATTCATTCATTCAGAAAGGTTCTGAAAGCATGCGCCCATAACCGAAATAGACAGTATCAGACGTTGATATGAGACAGATTCAGTTCCACATGAGGTTATTAATTAGCAAATAATATAAATATTACGAACGTAAGCATTAGGTGAGCAGGTTACATTGTAATCTTGTGTCCTAACAACACACAAACAGCAGTTTGGCTGTTTGCACCAGACGAAACACGACAGAAATTTAAATACAGCCTTTCAGAAGCACAGAATATGCACTCACGAAACGGTAAGGTTTAGAATCCATTGAAACTCACATTGTTAGCATTTAGCACTGAATAAAACACACAAAGCTTACCTGAGGTGATCACTGTCATAGGTTTCACATGTTTAGCTTTGAGAAATAGAAGCCGTTTCTAATATATCGAGGTGTTGGTTAGAACAAAAATTAATTTTAATATGGAAAATATTCCCTCTATCGCATGTCGTTGCTTTTATTTAGAACACGGTTAAAAACACTCGCTCCTGTACTCAATCTGGCATTCCACGCGTGCGTTTATTTTGATGTAGGAGTGCAATACCTAGTTCAACCACTGGGTGTCAAACTTACATACTGCACCTTTAAAATGAGTTCAAACAACACGATTAGGGATAACTTAATTGTTTTGTTAAATTCACTTAAATTTGTAATCAATTAAGTTAGCTGAAATAAAAATCTAGCTTTCATCTAACTTTTTAAAATTAAATAGTGACAACTGAAGCCCTTCTCATTGGGACTAAAAGTGTACAAAAGACATCAATAATAGCACACTTCTTCCCTCTGTGCAGGTAAAGAGTTTGGGTGTCATCTTGGATAGCACACTCTCTCAATTAAAGGTCACATCAATAATATTACGTGTAACGCATACAGTATTTCCACCTGCATAATATTACTTGTCTCTCACAACCAATAACACAGCAATTCTCGTCCATGCTTTAGCTACTTTACGTCTCGACTACAGTAATGCACTTCTCACTGGGCTTCCTTCTAAACTTCTCTATAAACTCCACCCGGTTCAGAATCGATGCTCGTGCACGCGAGTGACAATCACACAGTATGAACTATCAAGGACGCGTTATGAGAGACCATGCTGTGTGAATGTGTTCTGACTGAAAATAACATCCGCGATCACCTACAGCCAATGAGAGAGCAGCTTTCACTAGCGTGGTTACCTGCAGGCCAGGGAGGCTGGGGGAAAAGCTCCCAAAGACCAATTACCATGTTTGTAAACATCCAGGATGCGCGCGCAGGGAGGTGGCAGAAAAAAAACGGGAGCGCTAGCATTTACAGCGAGGGAATGACATCCGATGCGGTTCAGAGTTTGTTGTTGTCTTAGAAATAAGTTAGATTGATTACATATTATATAGATTATTTACATAATGCTTTCAGCATATTTGAACAGCTTGTCACCCAGTGATAAGCACAGTGATTCTGCAAAATTAACGTTAAAAGTGAGCGGCGTTCGTCTGACAGGTCCATTTGCGATAGCACCCTCCCAATGGATATTGAATAAGACAAAATGACCAAGCATCCAGCCCGAAATATACAATCTCATTGAGGCTCCAAGGGATTTTACAAGAGAGAAGTTAAAGGCCTATAAGTGTTTGGATGCCAACAATTGTGTTCTGTGTGGTCATGTGCAAGAAATAATGTTCTATTCAATTCATCTTTATTTGTATAGCGCTTATACAATGTAGATTGTGTCAAAGCAGCTTCACATAGAAGAATATAGTGAATTGAAACAGTGTCAGTTCAGTTTTCAGAGATTAAGTTCAGTTCAGTTTAGCTCAGTTCAGTGTGGGTTAATATTCACTACTGAGAGTCCAAACACTAAAGAACAAATCCATCGATGCGCAGCTCTACAGATCCCGAACCATGCAAGCCAGCGGCGACATTGGCGAGGAAAAAAACTTCACCAATTGGCGAAAGTGAAGATTTAAAAAAACCTCGAGAGAAACCTGGCTCAGTTGGGCACGACCAATTCTCATATGGCCAAATGTCTTGTGCAGAGCTGCAGTCTAGGCACAGGAAGCTGGATGTTCCCTGATTACCAGATTCAAAACTATGTAGTGCTAAAAACAGAGGTTCTGCCGAGCCAAAGACAAGGAAAAAAAAGATGGAGCTAACATTATACAAAGCCAGAGTGATCATCAACAAGCAGAACAACTGCATTCTGACAGCGAGCTACACCTGAACTTACGGCAGGGTGTGTGAACTTACACATAAAGGTAAAATTGGTTTTATATTTGCACATTCAGACTTTCTCCTTAATAATATAATTTCATAAACTTATTATTTGCAAACTCTAAATAGCTAAATCATATTAGCAGCCAATGACTATCAAAGTACAACATTGTTCACAGTCAAATAAACAGTGTTAATGTTGTTTTCAAGTCACACTTGCAGGTTATTTCAGACCGAATATTCAAAGTGCCGTGGTAAACAATATAGGGAGTGTGTCACAAGTTGTGAATAAATGTGTGAATATAAAACTAACTTTAATAACTTGCACTTTCACGTTTCATTCTTAGCATTCAGTGCCAGCAGTTTAATTAACCATAACTGTTTTACAGAAATCATTGCTGCAATCAAAAACGAGTAATGTATATGATTCAGCATAGCGTGAACTTACCTGATATAACATGAGTCGAGCATTTTGAAATTAGGTCGTCACTTCATTCAGCTTCCTTTTAGCCAAAGACGTCTGCAGTCAGCATTAAAAGCAGTGTGGTGTATGGTAAAAGTTTTCTATTTTTTGAATTTGGCATCCTACCGCAAAACACGACATGTTTACTATTGCAGCCTGTCTTTTTCTGCAACCGGGGACCCGTGGGATGTCATGTGACATAGGTTGTTAATTGGTCTATAGCGCTCATTTTCAGTTGATTTGGACCCAAGAAATGGAGGAAAAACGAGTGTAAAATTGGAACGAGCACTGTGTCTGTTTGACGTGTCATCTGATCAATATCACAATCAGGTTGAAAAGTAAAAAAAAGTTGAGATATTGGTAATTCTTTTCAAAAGCCAGGTAAGCAACACACATTTCTTAAGCTAAAGCCTTCTGATTACATTATGTAGTTAATAACGAAAGATATATTACATGATATATATTACGTGACCTTGCGTTGTTTCCATGTCACTTCTCGCATTTGTTTGGCTGTGAGACGTAGTTTGGACAAAGTTGTCTGTGATTAAATCATGCAGTATGAACTTTCCTGTCGCCGATCCATCCTACAGTGTAAACACAGCCCCGACAGAACACTAGCTCAGATAGTCATGCAGTGTGAAAACATCCGTGACACGACTACTTTGAAAATCATGCAGTCTGAAGTCGCATTTAAAATCTTGTTTGGCAACGTTTTATTAATTGTTTTAGTTTGTTCTGGTATGGCTGTTGATGATTGTTGTGAGGCGACCTTAGGTGTCCAGAAAGGCGCCGTTTACAAACAAAATGAATTATTATTATTATTAAGTTAACTTAATCTTTTTGTGTTGTGAGTATAATCTGTTTTTCAAAGTGAGCAGAATAAATAACATGATGTGCTTCTGAAAGTGACACAACATGATATCTCAATTTGTATGTATGTAAAAAATACTGTGTGAAATGTTGATAATAGACATCCAGTCAGTTCATCCATTCTATAAAACAAAAACAAACACTTTTCCACACTTTGAAAACGTGCCTTTATTCTTAAAAACTAGTTCAAATATATTTAAATAACACTCTAATGTTTAGTCTGCCTTCTTGGGAATGCTTCCCATCTTGGTGCGTATATTTCGGAGCAGAAAGTATCCAACTGTAGTCACCATACAGGCTATCTCTGCTACCCAAAATGCTGTGCTCCAACCGTGGTGTTTAGCAATGGTTCCGAATGGCAAGCCTGAGAGAAAACCACCAACTGTTGGGAAAACAAACACAAAAATGCATTAGTATTCTTTGAGATGGACAACAGGGGTCCGTTCTCCGTACCTCGTTTAAATAATCAAGGATGATTTGGCAGATCCTGGATCTTTTAGGCCCAATCCCCATCCTATTTTTGTACCCCTTCCCCTTGGCCATTAAAAACGAGGGTTAAGGGGAAGGGCTTCAAAATTTACCCCTAAGAATTGGGACAGCACATAAAAGTACAAAAACTATCACGGGGTGGTTCAAGTGAACACTTATTAATATGGACTTTTTAGAAGCAAATGCATACTATTTTGAGGTACCAGCTTTAGTACAATTTGTGTACAATAATAGACATGCACAATATATGACTTGACAATATATATATATTTTTTTTTAAAGGAATAAGAATTTATGCAGTCATGATATGATGGTGATTTGATGCTTCGCAAAAGTTGCAGACACCTTTACCGATATCAAAATGCTTTTATGATGAAAAATTAAGCCTATTGCTGATCATGATTTCGAGGATCGATAGATCAGTCCTTCACAACACGCGCAGCGATCTCAGATCAGTTCATCCAGACATTTTAATCTGATTTGTAAACTTATTTGAAGAACCAAATTAGCCAGAGATCAGTTATCAAGATTAAAAGATCCAGGATGTGTCAAATCATCTTAGATCAGGGGTGTCCAAACTCTGTCCTGGAAGGGTCAGTGTCCAGGAGAGTTTAGCTCCAACCCTAATCAAACACACCTGAACCAGCTAATCAAGCTCTTACTAGATGTACTAGAAACTTCCTGGCAGGTGTGTTGAAGCAAGGTGGAGCTAAACTCAGCAGGGCACCGGCCCTCCAGGACTGACTTTGGACACCCCTGTCTTAGATCATTTAAGAGAGGTACGAAGCATGATAACACGTAGCGCATCATAAAATGAGAAATTATAAATCTCATTGGACATATAAGAGGACATTGTACTATTAAAAGCATCCTGTAAGATTCAGAACTCAATAGGTGCGTTTGACATGAAGCACAGCTGCAGCCGGTGATCAACGAGATTAGCCGTGCACAGGTGGGGGCGGAGTTGAAAACGGAGCCGTCAAGCCGGACACTTTGGGGCTCGAAGTTGCTGCTGTCATGATGACCGATCACATCGAGGGATCATTTATTTATTTGTTTATTTATTGCAATAACAAAAGATTTACAGTACACACAAAACAGAATGCAGTCTCTACAAACTATAGTTCATTTTAAACAAGGGAATTATTAATTAAATTTAAGTAGCCTATATAACAAACGCATGAGAAATAAGGGGAAAACGAGAGAGCACATAAAAAGGAAATAAATATCCACAAATAGGCCTATTAAACAAAACAATAAGCACAAATTCTTGGAGTTTAAACATCAGTCTTTGGGCTACTAGATGCTGAATGCTATGTCAATACTGTTCCAGTGCTTGTTTGAATATGCTAAAAAGGGGTTTACATTTATTTACATTTATAGATATAAAACTTTCCTATATAATAATGTAAAACCCAAAACAAGGTGTTTTGATTAAGTGTTAAACAGTGATTATTTTGAATAATAAAAACTTTTTTTTTAAAGCACTTTAATCCATAGAGATTGAACAAAAGGACCACAATAAATGAGCTACACTAAATAGAAAATACCCAGAAAGAGCAGGTACATCAATGTCATTTTTAACATTTCTGCATAAAATGGCTTAACAGGAAATAAAATATTTTATAATCATATATTTTTATATTTAATAAAATATTTTTTTACTTGATTTGTTAAGAAATCTTAATAGGGGTGTCAGGATCAATGATGATAGGTATTTAATTATAAGTCTGTAAGACTAATTTGAGTTAATATTTGGTCATTCACTAAAATGTATAATACAGTAGTCTGTATTAAAAAAGGCAGAATAAACCTGTTTAAACAATCTAGACATGAACAAATTATTTAACAAAAGATGATGCTGCAGTAAAATATTTGTAGTCTTTTAATAAAGCATGATGTGTACAAGATAGAGAGGGTATGAACATTTAATTGTTTGTTTTGAAATTTGTGAATCGCAATGTCCAATAATAAACCCACAACACACGTGGTTGTTGTCATGCTGTGAACTTGGCCAATCGTGTAACATCAGTGTCGTCATCGCAGTTCCAGCAGGCGCTCTTTAGATGCTGCGCGGGCTGACTCAATCGTCTGATTTGGAGCGCTGTCGCGGTACTTTAATGCCACATGTGACAGTCACATGGCGTCAGCGCAGCATCAATCCGGCCAAAATTTCTAACCGGCATGTACCACTTTAAGACAGATTTCGATCGGTCTGCGCAGCGCTGCATGAAGTCGAACGCACCTATTGTTTTCGTGAAACAGTTAACTCCGCCTCCACAGAAGATTATCTACATCAATGCTTGTTTAGCTCCACCCACTATTTTGTAGGCAGATAACAAGATGGCGAGTGAGACAAACACAGAAACCAAACCACAAAAATGCTTCAAAGACAAGAAGATGCTGCGCAAGTTGTGGAAAATCAGTCTTTGTATTGCCTACATTCCAAACACAACATTAGGAAATAGTGGATGAATCGTATTAAGAAATTGGACCTTTGTTCGCTTCATCAAGGCACAATGTGTTGCTGGATTTTCAAAAAGATTAAAACTAAAGGTTGATGCTATGCCAACAATACTGGAACCAACAGTACTATCCCAAATGTAACTACTTTATATTACTTGTTCACTCATGCTTGGCCTGTTATTACAGATCATTTGATATGAGTGTGTTTGTGTTTTTAACCTAAATCACAGCAGCGTCCATCTTGTAGAACAGTGGTTCTCAAACTTTTTTCACCAAGTACCACCTCAGACAAAAATGGTCTCTCCAAGTACCACCATAATGATCAGTATTGAAATACAGTAGCGTAGTAGGCCTAATTAAGCAGCTACAGCACAGTTAAAAAACGAGGCAGATTATAATTCCTATTATTAAGAATATGTATTATTGCCAGCCACTTTTAACATTATAAATAGTTTGAACATTAAAGGGCACCTATGGTTAAAAATCTCCTTTTCAAGCTGTTTGGACAGACATATGTGTATGTATAGTGTATATCGGGGTGATATAAACACACCCAGTCCTTTATTTTTTTTCAATTTAACAACATAAAAACGGTGGACCAATTGGAGCAGTTTTGAGACCGACCGCAACTTGACGTAGGAGTGCGGCTGCCCACCGAATTGATTGACAGCTGCGTATTAACATGTCTCCGTAGTAACGTGTATAATCATATCAATCAGACACAGGACCAGGACGTGCGTACACTAAGCAACCGTAAATAAAAGTCTGTTCAGTTTGCTAACATCATCAATCATCATCAAATGTGATCAAGAGTGATTTTTACAAGTTTAAAATGTTTTAAAACAGTGCATGTGTGTAATGAATTACAGCGATTTACTTCAGCTTTACTTCCTCAACACAGCCGCGTGTCAGAACAATTATAAAAGACGCTTCAATCCCGGTTTGCGGACGTTAAATCAGGTTTTTTTTGTAAATTAACATAACAGATATCCATACAGCAGTGGAGATTAACCTGTATCCTGTCACATTTGTGTGCAAAAACAGTGCAAAGCTAAAGGCACGGTGTCTGTGTGTGTGTGTGTATTTGTGTGTGTGCGTGAACTTTGTAACGACATTGTGTGTGACTCATCCTTGCAACTCCACAACATGCATCAAATACTCATTGGTAAGATTCTTACTGTAGTTTCTGGAGACACAAAAGACTTATATTAAATCTGGAAAAAGTGGTAACCTAGGTGCCCTTTAACTGTAATTTGCAGACAAAAACAGTCACCATTTAAATTAGAATGTGCTTTAAAAAGTTAATTAAAAATGGCACTGTTCTTAAAAAGTAAAAAGAAAACTGCTGTACTTGTAAAGTAATAATGTATAGCCTATTCATAAAAACCTGGAAATGTTGCTTGGACCTGATAAATATAGGCTATATCATATATATGATTTGGAATTACTTAAATTAGAAATTAGATCTTCTGCACGTCATTACAGCCGGCCTATGTGTGTCAGAAAGCGAGTGATTAAATGCATACAGTGCTTTACCAATTCATATGTGCGGTATTTCTGCGAACTGGTGCGAATGAGATCACATAAGTGAACCGTGAACTTTGCGTTAACCATGCACCAACCACTGTTTTCAAGCAGACTCGGGTACGGTTTGCCTCTGTCTGTGCACACAAAGAATAACTTCAATTATATTCTACCTCTAAGCTTCAAGCATGGCAAAGTTGCTTGAGTCTACGTTCTGTGTCTCGCGGCATTTGAATCACATCCAAATTAAATCTGAGGTAACAAACTAAACCTAAAGCTGCGTACGCTGCTTTACAAAACAAATAACTTTATATATCGAAAACATGCATTATTTTACACAACTACGAGCACACATTTAACACATTTATAACAATTATTTTACCAGTGATGCAGCATGGCAGTAACTGAAACGGCAACACAACAGCACCGGTCTGCAGAAGGGCTTCTCTAGCGCATTTGTATCTGGCTCTGCGCCAAGTGGACAGATTTTTAACATCTGATGACGCGATGCACTAAAGTAAACATTAAAAGCACACTAGCATAATCATACACTTCAGGGAACAGCCAATGCTGTCTGATCACATGACTCTCAGTGTTATCGTACGCGTCAAAGGGTTAAAAGTGTGTTCCTTTTATTCTTTTATTATCCACCGATTCTTCCACTAAATGATGTGCCACAGTTTGAGAACCACTGTTCTAGAACACAGGTGTCAAACTCAGTTCCTGGAGGGCTGCAGCCCTGCCGAGTTTAGTTCCAGCCCTGCTTTAACACACCTATCTGTACCTATCAAACAAGCCTAAAGCACTCAATTAGTTTGATCATGTGTGTTTAATTAGGGTTGGCACTAAATTGTGCAGAGCTGCAGCCCTCCAGGTATTGAGTTTGACATCCCTGTTCTAGAATGTAGGCTGTCTACAATCTGCCACACCTATTCAAACAGGTTCAGGTCAAAACTTTTAAATATTTAATTTTGTAGTTTGTAATTAGTTTTTGCAATATTTTGCATTCATTTAAATGTATTATCTTTCTACTTGTTAAAGTTGTCCAGTGACTAAAATATAATTTAATTATATATATGTTTATTTAATCTGTTTTGTTGAAATGGACCAAAATATATTACCCATATTTAGAGAAATGGATAAAAATGTTCATTTTTAAAATGGGGTGTACTCATTTATACTGAGCACTATATATACAGTATATTACCTATATTCATTTTCAGAATGGGGTGTACAAAGAACTTCAGTGAAGTTGGCACCCCATAAAAACAAATAATCCTCAAAAGTATGCCATTCATCTGTGCTACATTTGTGCTGCAAAAACAAACGTTTGTGCTGGTTTGGGGTCTAAGATATTAAACATAATTGTTTATTTTTTATCAGGCTTCGTTTGTGCCCGATTTGTGCTGGTTTGTGCTGTTAAAACAAACACTTTATCTATTTTCATTGTTTAGATATAATAAAAATATTTCGAGAGCCGTGACGTCACTTTCCACCCTATTTCTTCTAAATCACACAAAACTGCTGTCATTCGTTTGTGCTAGATTTGTGCTGGCTTGTGCTGTTAAAACAAACATTTTATCTGTTTTCTTTGTTTAGATATAATTAAAATATTTCGGGAGTCGTGACATCACTTTCCACCCCATTTCCTCTAAATCACACAAAACTGGTGTCATTCGTTTGTGCTAGATTTGTGCTGGTTTGTGCTGTAAGAATAAACATTGTATCTATTTTTATTGTTTGGATATTGCCATATCAAAATATTTCGGGAGCCATGGCGTCACTCTCCACCGCAGGTTGTCTAAATCGCACAAACCTGATGTCATTCGTTTGTGGCCGATTTGTGTTGGTTTGTGCCGTTAAAAGTAACACTTTATCTATTTTCATTGTTAAGATATAATTAAAATATTTTGGGAGTCATGACGTCACTTTCCACCCCATTTCCTCTAAATTACACAAAACTGGTGTCATTCGTTTGTGCTTGATTTGTGCTGGTTTGTGCCGTTAAAACAAACACTTTATATTTTTATTTTTTAGATATTGCCTTGTCAAAATATATCGGGAGCCACGACGTCACTCTTCACCCCAGGTTGTCTAAATCGCACAAAACTGATGTCATTCGTCTGTGCTAGATTTGTGCTGGTTTGTGCCGTTAAAATAAACACTGTATCTGTTTTTATAGTTTAGATATTGCCTAATCAAAACACTTCGGGAGCCGCGACGTCACTCTCCACGCCATTATTTCCTCTAAATCGTGCAAAACTGGTGTCATTTGTTTGTGCTGGATTGTACCTATAAAAGTTTCATTAGTGCTGCTTCTATTATTAAAATATTGAATAAAAAATGATGACATCACCAGTCATCCTACGTATGATATTCTAAAATATTCTAATTTGTGCTGATAGAATTTTCGTTTATGATGCTTTATTTTAAAATTTTTAAATATATATGTGTCTCAACTGACCATTTGGAAACAGGCAGGGGCTATTCTAGGATTTTTAGTTTTTCTATTGGTGGCACAGGGGGACACATTGAAAAAATATTTTATGTACATTTAAAGTTGCAGTAGGTAATCTGCCAAAATGCTATCCGTTAGCATAATATCTTTGAAAACACAGTCCCTCCCCTGCTGTCCAAAGCCACACCTCCTGAAATAACGAACGCGCACCGTAAAGATGACAGTAGACAATCCAATAGATCATGTCATTTGCCAGTTAGAAAACTTTATAGAACTTTATAATACTACAACTCTGAACAAAAAACTGCATTATATCTACCACGTTTTCAGTTGTGTATTAAGCAAAACTTGTCATATTGTGCAATATTTCATGCATGCAATGATCGCTGGTCTCACTCTCTCATGCTCTTTGTCTACTGTATGCTTAGTGGTTGGCCGGCGGTGTGCAAGAATTACACTTATTACTAACTCATACTTGCATTCTATTTTAGGTCGAATATTTAAAGTAGCATGGTAAACAATATAGGGAGTGCGTCACAGGTTGTCATTGTACAAAAATTAATCAATGTGTATACAAAACCAACTTTACCTCAGCAAAGCAGGCTAGATGGAATAGGGCTATTTACTTCTGTTTTGTTGTTGAACTAAATTAAAAAATAATAAAAATCGATGCTGTAAATAATCGATGCTGTAAAAGGTCCCTTATGAAACTGAAAATAGTCACCATCATTCTTTTGCCGGAAGAGTTCAGTGGCTGAACACTTCTATGTATATAACGGTAGTAGCGTTCACGGCCACCTGGCCACTGGGAAGAAGGAGGCGGAGAACCGACAAACTTTTAAATAAATAATTATTAATAAAACGGACAACAGCTCCTCACGGAGACTGACATCAAACTGAAAGCAAAGGTAAAACAATATGTCCGGGCCCGGTCCTCTTGTTTCGGCATTTGTTTTTTCGTTGTCACTTTCTCTCTCACATGCACGCGCGCAAACAGCGGATCTGCGTGAACGGGTGCACAGATGTACAAATCTACATTTGTTGACAGACAGTTTGAGCTACTTATCATAATTATAAGAATTATCAGGCCGACAAATTTTAATTGGACATTTTTTAGTCTCATGTGTTACCCAGAATATAGAAATACATATAAATACGTTTAGATCATTTACTTTAATCAGTACTATTGGAATGTGAAGAGACTTTCAACCAGCACAACAAGAAAATGTTTCTGAAGGCAATCACCTACTGCACCTTTAATAGGGATTTTTATATTTAATAGGCATATTCATTCTCCAATAAAGACCAGGGCCTAGTTTTTCAAAAGTAGTCCACTAGGATTTTGAATAATGGATTGGATCAAATCTTGAAAATGGGTTTTTCAAAAGAAAAAACGGATTACATAATCGGATTAGATCACGTAATCCAATCTTGGTTTTGATCCGGATCAAACCTTTAGTTTGGGTTTTTCAGATCTTTTTTGTAGGATTTGGATCACTTTGATCCAAAAAATCGGGATAAACTGATCCCATCAGAAGGGTGGATTCAGCGTGGATTTCATGCCCAAAATGTAATGAAAACTTTAAAAATGTATCAAATAATACTATATTTGGATCATGCAGTATCTTACAAGATATCCTATTTATTCATAAGGTTTTAATTGTATTTGTTTATCCGTCAGGTAGGCTTTAATGTATTCAGCCTTTCAGTATAGGCCTATAGCTAAGTGGAAAGAGTTTGGCCTTATAAAATAATCCTGCAAACAGCTGTCACAATTGACCAAAAACAATAAATTCCATCGTTTCAATATACTCATCACAATGTAAAAATATTTTTCTTTTTAGAATATTTATTAGTGATGCATGCAATGATAACAGAATAACCAAAAAAATGCAAAGAATGGCAATCATTGATTTTTAAAATAATTTTCAACAATTGCAAAAAGCGAAAGGGCAGAAGCACAGCTTTGTCTGGCAGAGGAACAACTGACTCTGACCAAACTGCAGCAAACCAAGGCCATGAACTTGAAACTATTTTTAGTTTTTTTTTTTTTTAAATGTGTTTGTTTTCATTTCAAATAAAAATAAAGTTATATTGACCCTACACTGGCTATTCTACTTGTTGCTCTTTATATAGTTCTACATTGTGATTTCCTATCCTGTTTGAGCACTGGTTATCCAGATTTAGTGATCCTGAAAAGTTACTATCCAGATCAGATTGATCCAATCCTATGTTGCTTTGAAAAACTGGCTCAAAAAGTAAGCTGGATTACGGGATCACAGATTGCAGAAAAAGGATTACTAAATCCGAATCAATTTTATCCAGATTAAACCTGAAAAACCAGGCCCAGATAATTTAAATGTAAATCTGTTCTTGGACATTGGGAACAAAAAAAATCCTAAATCTTTCCTTTAATAAATACATGTTTACTATTCTATATGTAAAAAAATGTCATAGCACTAAAATCATTAAAAGCCCACATTTTACAGTTTACTACATTACTGCAGACTATTTGGGAAACCCAGTGTGCCTTTAATCTTTTAAACAACAGTAAAAAATTTACTACAATTTCTATTTTAAGAGGTCCTAATGCATCGTGGCTAAATAACTTTAAAAAAAAAGCAGAAACTGGAGCTTTAAACATATATTAAAGCTTAAAAAATATATGAAATTGACCTTCCATGTAGTGTGTAACAGCTCTAAGTGAAGTGGAATATCCAGCTAAAGCTTAAATCTGAAAGTGGACAGTTTTTAAAACTATTGATTCATCTAAAAAAAGACTTGACTCATAGTGGTTTAAATGAATCGTCCTGATAACAAGTCTTTAGGCATTTCGGCATGACGTGGATACAAAACATAATGGACCTGTGGCACAGACCCACAAAATTTAAACCTGCGGCCCCGCCCACTAACACAGCAGCAAAGACAAACAGATCCTGAAGTCATGACTCATGAAGACGCTGTGCTTACCTTGATATTATTGGAAGTGTGAGGGAAATAAGTGCTTCAGCATCTACATGCTTACAATGAACTTTCAGTACACAGCTCATGGATTAGTTTCTTCCTCCATTTTGTTACAAGAATTTATGTGAATATCATATTCTGTGACCCTAGGCGCTGTTCTCATTGTTTGGCTTGAACTTGCTCCCAAGACAGGCAAACAGCGTACATACTGTCACGTGATTGACAGTGCACATTGGGCACTCAAGTGCACAAAGCTGTTTACATTTAAAGAACATAGATTTTTTCAGTTTGAATTACAAGGGATTTTATATATACTAGTATTGAACAGTTCATTCCAGCGCATTTACGTGAGAGTATGTATGCCGTGGGATCGAGTTCAAGCCAAACAGTGAGAACAGCACCTACTAGGGTCACAGAATACAATGGTCACAGAATTTGGTGTAACGCGTGCAAAATAAGGACAGTTTATTAGGTACAAGTCAAACAAAGGCACGCTGGGCTTCGGGCTGGTGCACAGCACTGGAAAGGCCATGGGAGCCCGCAAAGATAGTTTGTCAGAGGACAGAGGAGGAATGCTGGTAAGCGCTATATGCCCCGGCTGGGAATGTGATCGTTGGGCAAAGCAGAGTACAGGTAAGCCCTGAGAACATATAACACTTCATGCAAGAGGTGCCACAGCAATGGTTGCAAATAGAAATGATCTACAGCTGAGAAGGGAGAAAAGCTCCAAAATAAAAGATAATTAATGAAATCAGACCTGGCCCATGACACATTTCATAAGTGTAAGTAAATAGCTGCCTCCTTGTTTTCTCTAGCTTGTAAAGTATGGATTTAATTGTGTTGTTACTTGTTACCGCTTGTACTGTATCAGGTTAACACTTTATGTTCCCATATCGCGTCTAATGCCACATTGAAAACGCGAGGCGTGCTGCTTTGTTTACGGATTTAAATGTGTTTGTGGTGTTTAACTGCACTGCTTTCGGGGGTGAGGTGTCTGAATAACACTGTTGAGAACTGGGTACTTTTTATTGTAGTGTTAGTAAGTTTACTATGAAGAGTGTTTTGGGCGTCTGCTATGATCAGATCCAATACCAATGTTGGCGACCCGGGGGCTTGATAAACTGGGCTGTGCATTTTACTGTCTCGCGCTGATGGCTGTCGACCAATCGCAACAGGCTGTCATTGGTCCAATCAGCGCAGAGGCGCTAAGGAGGGGTTTGGGAACAAATGAATCACTAAACAATTCATATGGGAGTCGCTGGGATAATTAGGTAAAAATAAATGCATATTATAAGACCATGAAAGTGTTTTTTGACCTTGCATGCATATCAGCCTGTTGTTGGAGACCCATAAAACCGAAATATGACTCTTTTTAATGTATAACAGGGGCTCTTTAACATTTCAATATTTATAGGCCTATGATTATAATTTACTACTTAAAAACGAGCATAGAATTGGCCTGCAGCTTTCAAAATAGCCCTTCTGTATTTGAGCTGTGAAATTTAACGCACTAGAATCCAATGGAATTAATCCAAATAGAATGGTCAGTGAGCATATGTGCCACCCCTCTAGAACTGCCTCTAAACAGGGCCAAAAAAGCAACAATACAAAAATCTGAGAGGATGATTACCGTTTGCCATCAGTGCGACAATGGCATGAGACGTCCCGCAGTAGTTTGATGGAGCGCTTTCATTTGCCAGAACTCCAAACAACGCAATCGGTCCATATGAGGAAAAGCCAAAAGCAGCACCCAACAAAAGAATCCATACCTGTTTGTGGGGGAAAAATACCTCATAAAGACCTTACTTTCTTGCACTGAGATACTTTGATTAACTGTAAGTTTGGATTGGGTTTGTTTGTTTTGTAGTGTTAGTTAAAGACGAGTGCCATTTAAGGGGTTACTTCACCCAAAAATGAAAATTCAGTTAATTATTACTCAACTTCGTGTCGTTCCAAATACCCAGAGACCTTAAGAATACAAATTAAGAGATCTAAAAACCGTTTTTACAATTTGTTTAGTTTTTTGCCACAGAACAATACATTTACAGTTGAACCACTGAAGTCACGTTAATATTCGATACACGCCGATATTTTGGGTTCCTTTCTCAGGACCGTTGATGTCTATGGAGGATGAGAGAGCTCTCAGGTTTCATCTAAAATATTTTCATTTGTGTTCTGAACATGAACGAAGATCTCAAGGGTTTGGAATGACATGACGATGAGTGACCAATAACAGAATTTTCTGTTTCTGGTGAACTAACCCTTTAAGGAGAGGAACATTCTTAGTCTAGGAGCATGTGATTGGACAAAAATCAGTGCAGTGCAGGATGAGTCAGATTTGTTCAGCTGTAATTGTGTAAGTGACGACTGAGCTTACGTTTGAGCTGTGTGCTGAGACAGTTGTGCGGAAGAGGTACATGGACACACACATCCCAGCCATCATGGAGAGCAAGAGCCCATGCCGAGGGTTACCATACAATCGCAATCCATGCTAAATTACAAAAGAGAAGCAAAACAACACACTTTATGCACACACACAACCGTTCAAAAGTTTGCGTCAGTAAGCGTTTTATAATTAATGGTTTTATTCAGCAAAGATACACTTCATTGCAGTATTTAAATAGTAATTTAACACAAAATGCAGCGGTGGTAAGTAGGAGAGAATATGGTGTGGTTACGTAGTGGATAACATCCAAAATGTCTATTGCTGGTGTAAAGTCACCTTTGCCACGGCTCTGTCTGACAGGAATCCTGCAGCTAAACTACCCAGCAGTCCTCCGATTTCAAGGGCACTCATGAAGGAACTGCCTGTGAAAATGAGCGGTACTGCAAGTTATTTTATAAAACAAAACTCTCATCAAAACAATAAACAATTTTTTTTAAAGTGAGATGCAAATGAGAATTAAAAGAGAGTGGATTTGCTATTCTTTTTCTCTTAATTAAACAACAATAAAAAAATATATAGACACAGTTGAAGTCAAAATTAGTAGCCCTGTTTTTTTTTCAGATAATTCCCAAATGGTGTTTAACAGAGCAAGGTATTTCCTAAAATATTTTTACTTTTGGAGAAAGTCTTAATTGTTTAATTTCGTTTAGAATAAAAGCAGTTTTTAATAAAAAATGTTTTTTATAATTTTAAGGTCAATGTTATTAGCCCCCTTTAAGGTGCTGTATGTAAGTTTTTTACTTTTCTAAAGCATAAAAATACCATAATATGTGTGCAGATATTTAAGAAACATTCCAAGTGAACATGCTTGTTTAACTGAAAAACAATGCTGAAGTCAGATATTCTGCTTTGAAAATGTTTTTTCCATGCCGGAACGCTGTCTTTGTTTAGGTAAATTTAACCTGCACAATGCCAGTTTAGCCAATTATAATTAGCACCCCGGGTTGCCTTGTTGGAAAACAGCGTATTTCATTCATCCATTCAGAAAGGCTCTGAAAGCATGCGTCCGTGAGCTAAAATGCGACCTTCGGTGGACAGTATCAGATGTCGAAATGAGACAGATTCAGTTCCACATGAGGTTTTTAATTAGCAAATTATATAAATATTACGAACGTAAATATAAGGTGACCAGGTTACATTGTAACCGCGTGTCCTAACAACACGCTTTGTGGCGAGATACGCAGTGATGAGCAATTTGGCCGTTTGCACCAGACGAAACACGACAGAAATTTAAATACAGCCTTTCAGAAGCACAGAATATGCACTCACTCACAAAACTGTAAGGTTTAGAATCTATTTAATACATGTTCACCCTCTTTAACATCATTAAATGTAGATGCTGAATCACTCAAATGTGTTTAGTTCTAAAGTTCAATTTCAATTTGTATTTTCAAGATCTGAGGTGAACTATCTGCTGCTGCTTTCAGTATATGGCAATAAATGTCATGTAAAATGACATTCAAACTCACATTGTTAGCATTTAGCACTGAATAAAGCACACAAGGTTTACCTGAGGTGATCACTGTCATAGGTTTCTGTTGTTCAGCTGTGAGAAATAGAAGCTGTTTCTAATATATCAATTTGAGTTGTTTGCTAGAACCAAAACTCCTTTTAATATGAACAATATTTCCTCTACCGCGTGTCGTTGCTTTTATTTAGAACACTGTTTAAATCTCTCGCTCCTGTACTCAATCTGGCAACCCGCGCTTGTGTTTGTACCTAGTTCAACCACTGGGTGTCAAACTTACATATTTCATCTTTAAGCTTTATTTTTTTCAGATTGTCTACAGAACAAACCATTGTCATACAACGACTTCCCTAATTAATATTATAGTCCTAGACTAGGCTAGACTAGTCCTAGACTGCGGCTCTGCACTAGAAGATTGGCTAGAGGAGAAACTGAGCCTGATTTCTCTCAAGGTTTTTTCTTCACTTTTGTCAATTGGTGTAGTTTGTTCCTCGCCACTGGCTTGCTTTGTTTGAGACTTGTGGAGCTGCGCATCGATGAATTTGCTCTTCAGTGGGCTTTCAGCAGTGAAAATTAAACCACACTGAACTGAACTAAACTGAACTTCAACTCTGAAAATTGGACTGACAGTTTCAATTTACTAGAACTTCTATGTGAAGCTGCTTTGAGATGATCTACATTGTAAAAGTGCTAAAGAATTGAAATTATTATTAATATTATATCTTTAATTAAATTATGAAAATATAATGTAACAGTTTTTACTTATAATTGCAAGCTATAAATTTATAATTGTGAGTTTATATTTCCCAACTTCCTCAGAATTTGGACTTTCTCATAATTGTAAATTATAATAGTCATAGCTGAGTTTACGTCTTGCAATTTTCAGTCTTTTCCTTCAAGCCATCTGAATTTATAACATGCAACTGCAAGAAAAAATTCTGAATTGTGTGGTGTAAACTCCAATGCTACCTCACAACAATTCGTAACTTTTTTTATTTAGTGGCTAATTTGTACAAATTTGTATGATCTTATTCATACATTTTAGTACGATTTGCTTATCTCCCATTGACAGTTGGATTTAGGGGCGGGGTTTGGTGCCACACCTACTTTTAAATATCGTACATTTTTGTACGACTGAACTCGAATATAAATATGAATTTGAATGATTTATTCCCTTATCTGACAAAACTTAAAATACTTATGTTTCCTCATGAGATCAGGCTGTAAACTCACAAGTGAATTTATATCTCCCTATTCTGACTTGTATCTGAAATGTATCTCGCATCTCACAAAAAATATCAAAATAGACTTTCATAACTTCACCATACCAAAACAACCTCTCTTTCCTTGTAAAATTGTTTTCGCTACTAAAAACTATAAGTAATTGCAAACTTCTTTCCAAGAAAATTGCAGTTTATTTCTTGCAATTTCAAAACTCCTAAATAAATGCTTGCATGTACATCTTGCAATCATCCCTTTTTTTGAGCGAATTCTATTTATATTTCACATTTCTGACATTTTACATACAAGTGTAAATTTTGCAGCTTTTGTTTTTCATAATGTTGATTTCATGTTTCACAATTCAGACCGTTTTTTTCTGAGTTTTCTGCCACGAAATAAAAGAAGTCATACTTTTATTTAAATTTTATATTTTGCCATTTATTTTTTATTCCATGGCAGAAACAAGCTTCTACAGACCCTCATTAGACCACATTTGAAGCTTAAATCACCAAATCCCAAATGCATCATCACACATTACCCATTAAAGCTGACTGCCCCTTATCCTGGATGAGGAAAAGTTGCCCCCAGTCTGTGTAGGCGGTCTTCACCCCAAACACCACCAGGTATCCCAGAGACATCACCCACAGATATGGAGAAAAGATGAACTCTTTGAAGGTGCTTTCATTTTTGCTGGAGCCTGAAATCAGAAGTAAATGTCAGATGGATCAAATGTACAACTACTATTGGAGTTCATTAGTTCAATGAAAATGACCTTCGACAGAAAAAAAAACTTAAATCAACACACACACGCAAACACACACACACCTTTGTACTGTATTTAGGTCCAATAGTTCAGTCTTCAAAGAACAAAAGAATGAAACCCACTATCTAATGCAGAATTTCACAATGTCATAGAACAGTAATGACATTACTAATTATATATAATGACATTACTAATAATATATAAACCAAGCCAAAGCAAACACCAATAGCTGAGGATGACCAATTTTAGACCCATTTTAATTTTAAATCCTAATTGTGATGCAGTTCCTACTAAAACAGGATATTC
>CAIGQZ010000692.1:2081369-2094458 GCA_903798205.1 Danio tinwini
AATTTTAGACCAATTTTGATTTTAAATCCTAATTATGATGCATTTTCGACTAAATCAAGATATTCAATGGATCTTGACCAATTTTAGACCAATTTTGATTTTAAATCCTAATTATGATGCCTTTCCTACTAAAACACGATATATAATACGCATACAGTATTGTGAATTCTTCATACCTCCTTTGCCTTTCTTGGCTCCAGCTTCAATATTTGGCAGGCCAACTTCACTGGGCTCATTACGGATAATGATCAGACAGAAGATGGACGTGACCACACAGGTCAGGCCGGAGATGGACAGCGTGGACCTCCAGCTGTAGCTTTGCGCCATCAGTGTTGCAATTATGGGTCCAAGACCTCCAGCCAGATTCATACTGCAGGACAGCACTGCCCACCAGGTGCCAAACTGAGATGGCTCGAACCACTGTTTAAACGAATGAATCAATTCATTACAAACGTAGAACAACTAAAGAGGGATCATGACAACTTTAAAGGAATCCTATTTTTTTGCCCATTTTACAAGATGTAAAATACAGTACTCAAAGCGCTTTTACACATTGAGGGGAATCTCCTCATCCACCACCAGTGTGCAGCATCCACCCGGATGATGCAGCGGCTGCCATATTGCGTCAGACCACACACCAGCTGATTGGTGGAGAGGAGACAGAGTGATGAAGCCAATTATGATATGGGGATGGTTAGGAGGCCATGATGGACAGTGGGCAAAGTGGACAAATTTGGCCAAAATGCCGGGGTTAAACCCCTACTCTTTTTCGAAAAACATCCTGGGATTTTTAACGACCACAGAGAGTCTGGACTTCGGTTTAATGTCTCTGCCTAAAGATGGTGCTCACTGAGCAGTATAGAGTCCCCGTCACTATACTGGGGCATTAGGGCCCACACAGATCACAGATCGGGCGCCCCTGCTGGCCTCACTAACACCACTTCCAGCAGCAACCCAGCTTTACCATGTGGTCTCCCATCCAGGTACTGACCTGGTGCAGCCCTGCATAGCTTCAGCAGGCGACCATGTGAGAGTTGCAGAGAGAGAAGATGTCTCTCTGTGTCTTTTGGTCGCAATCAGATTCGACTATTAAACAAGCTAGAAGAAATAAACGCCGAAACAAGAGCACTATTGCCGAGCAAGATGGTGATAATCCAGGACAAGCTGTTCCTAACATAACTTTGTTATCAGATGACACAGTTAACTATAATGTTGAAAAGCTGTTGATTGTTCTTGAAAAGAAGTTACAGGCGATATGTGATCCAATTTCCGAGATATCAGATAAGTTGGACAGTATGATCAAGAGAGTCATCGAGGCCAAGCAGAGAATGTCGGACCTCGACGATAATCAAGGTAACAGCTCAATGAGCCTCGGATCTATCGAGACATCCCTGCAAAAAGTACTCGGACATATAGATTACCTTGAAAATAGAAAATGGCGTCAGAATATCAGAATCGTCGGTCTCACAGAGGGCACTGAAGGGAGTGACCCGATAGCTTTTTTTTGAGACTTGAATTAATCCGTTTTATTTAAATGTACCAAACTTCATTGCCTATATTCACTGACAAATGGATAAAAATATTCATTTTCAAAATGGGGCGTACTCAATTATGCTGAGCACTGTAAGTCGCATGAATCAAAAATGAAAACGTGTCAAAAATGAAAATGTGTTATCTGTGAGCGGGTTTTATATTCTGCGTTTAGTTTCCGCTTTTGCACATTATACTTTTACATCCAAAAGTCAATTTTTTGATTTATGCTTGTTATTTTTCGATCCGCAAAACATTTGGTGGGATTTTAATCACATACGCACTCTTACTCCCACACTCCTACGTAACATTGTGGTGGGCCTTAAAATCACCAGGATTTAGATCCTATTTTAATGTCAGGAAATTTTTAAAAAGAGACTTGTTGTGTTTATATCACTCCAATATGACAGTGGACACATTACCTGCCAACAATATCATTTTTCCTGGGAGTCTCCCATATTTTAGACCCATCTCCTGCCACCCTCCCGTTTTGTTATTTCTCCTGGAAGTTCCCTCCCCTCTCCCCCGGTCCTCAGCTTTTTGGTACAGTCTGTAAAACCCCTGGGTCGCCAACTTTGGTATAGTATCTTATCGCTGTGGCCACTCAACCAGGTCCATAGTGCAGTTACTAACACCACAGTACAGTTACTAAACAAGTACTCAACTGTGTTATTCAGTAGACCACACCGCCACCCAAATTTCCCCCACCCCCTCTCCCCAAATTACAGAGATTATTTTAGCAGGTATGGTGGACACACTATACCCAACAAAACAGCAAACAGCTTTCAAAAGTTGTTTTTGCATTATAGGTGCCCTTTAAAGTCTGTGTGAAATCCAAAATTGCTTGGATTGTTTTCCTAACACATTTTTATTGATTAGGTGAACAATTAGTCTGTGCAAGTCAATCCACTGAAAAAAATGTTTGTTTTGGTAATCTTCAATCAAAGTCTGAGCATTTGCTTCCACGTTTGGAGTGGTGCCTTTCTGTTGACGTCAGTTTGACGGCTTCAGCCACAATATTCTTAGCCATGCCCGTTTTACCATTAGTTTGCTGTAATCGTATGATGCGTAAAAAGAAAGCCTCACCCCCTACTCAATATTCTGTTCCGGCTGGAAGTACAGCATCTTACTGAAAGAAAAGTCTCAGAAACTTCCGGTTCTTACAAACGTGAAAGGTCCCATGAAACTAAAACAATGTTTTTTAGATGTTAGTATCAGTACTAGGGCTGTGCAATATTATCGATACATCTAACTATCGCGATAGTTTCTTTTACGATAGTGTATCGATAGTCCAACCTCAAGTATCGATTCAAGTTGTGCCAAATGACCTCCTCCTCCGCTCCTGTAGATGTCCCTTACTCGCGATCAACAAAACGCCAAGTAGTACGGTATCAGAAGTAAGCAAGAGTGAGCATGGCATAAAATATAAAGGTGCCTCCAGCTTTTAGAGCTGACGTGTGGCTGCACTTTGGTTTAAACGCTATTAGGGTTGGGTCGATAGACAATGCCATCGCCGATGGCCTATAGACATCATGATGCTGAGGCGGCATCTCCGATCCTCCGCACCGCCCCCGTTGCAAACCCGCTTGTGAAAAACACACACTCAGGCCCTGTTTACACTGATACAGCTTAGTTTTAAAATGGCATTTTAGAACGAAAATGATCCACATCCAAACTGGCGTTTCACCAAGCATTTCTGAACAGCCCTCCGTCTGCTGAAAACGCACATCACGTGACCACACACACACACACACACACACACACACACAGTCACAGCCACAGCCCCACACACACACACACACACACACACACACACACACACACACACTGTCATGCGCTCCTCTGAACTCCAGAGAAGTGTACGGACTGTATATTTTATACAGTCATTGCATTGGTACGGACAGTTTATCAAGGATGTACCAATGGATTGCGTCTCACTATAAGTTAGTTGTTAAATGTGATATTTAATTAATCTTGTTGTCTCTATCTAACGACTCTTCAGTCTTTTGAATCTATCAGGTAACATGTCACAGCATCAGTACACTGCTTCAGTCTTTGGCTTTCACGCTTGTACTCAGTTATTTTAGTGAAAACCTCAGATACTGTTGGTTAGTTCCTGTTGTGCAGCTTTTTTACCAAGCAAGTTTGTGGATGCCATAACGGCACGGTTCACTCTGCCTAGTCATGCCAGAGTCCCATGGAAAAAAGTGATTGACAGGTGGTAATTTGTGTGTAACTTATCTTTATTTATTTATTTATTTATTTATGATTTGGTTATGAGTAAAACAAAGGCCATGCAGGTCAGGTAGTTAAACCGGTAGGCTACAAATAATTAATTAGTTATGAATTTATTAATTATTCATAAATAATTAGTTCACCTCCACCTATGATGACGATGCCAAATTGGTCAACATAGCACAACCCTAAACGCTATAGCAGGGAGTACTGATTTAGACAAAAAATAAATGCCATTTGTAAGCTTTGCAATATACATAGTTCTCTATTCAATCACACTGTGCAGTTTTAGTGAATTGGAATAGATGGAAAATAAATTGGAATTGGAATTTTAATTTGTCTGCCGACTTTATCAAGTTGTCAATATAATGTGACACACATACTAATACAAACTATTGCAATATAACTCAATATTTATTGTATCACGATATATCACGATATATCATTTCGTGACCCATGTATCGCGATATATATCGTATCGTGAGGCCCTTGCCAATACACAGCCCTAATCAGTACAGTGACAAAATTCATATTTAGATTATGTAAACATCCAAAGTTTGCAGCTTGTCACTTCTGCCTATGTGGATAAATGATTGTTTTGAAATCACCTCATACTTCATAGTTTCTCATCAAATCTTTTAACCAATCAAATGCTCTATAGTATCTGACATGTCCCGCCCCCTTCAAGATGCTTCTCATTTGATGCTGGTTGATCTCAACCACTCTCAGTGGCAGAGCTGTGATAAAATGAAACATTTCTGGCTGTTTTTTTTAAGTGGAGGAGCTACTATATGTCCCGCCCTGTCTTTATGAAATAATGTCAAACATCGAATAAAAAAAAATCTAATTTCAAATGTCTTCCCCAGGGCTTAATTTGTGCCTGAACAAGCTGGATCTGGATCCGGCACCTCATTTTACCAATCCCTCTCCTCAACCGCCCTCCTCCACTGTTCACTTTCACTTTCTTCCGCGACACCCCCGACTCGCTCACTTTCATCCGCGACACCCCTCCGCCATCCACCGCACCAACCCAAACCCCCCACCCTCCGCTTTCCTCTTTCGTGCAAGACAACTCTCCATCCTCGGGTAATATGCCATATCTGTTACCCCGATCTGTTTCGGGACTTCACAATTCACAAATTAAGCACTGGTCTTCATGGACACGTTAAAAGTGTATTTCTATGCAAGTCAAGGATCAATCCCATACTTTACGTAGCACTTTTGCACATGGTGGCCATCCTAAACCTTGACCTAGTCCATTGAGAAACCACAGGCCTGAGAAGACAGCCACTGAAGACGACTGAGAGAAAACGACATTGATGCCGCCGACTGTAAACAGCCCAATAGAGAACAGCCATCGTGCGCTCATCTGATCGGACAGCACACCACTTATAAACTTGCTGATGGCGTAGGCCAGAGATTGACTGCTGGTGATGAGACCTGCAGCACACAAAGATGAAACAAACACTGATTAATCTTCAGTAGAGAGTATTAGAAATAATCAACAACATATGGGCTTGAAAAGATAAGACAAAAGAGCAGTTCTTCAGGCATTATTGCTTTGGTGATAAGAGTGATAAAAGAAACTCAATCATTGTGTTGATAAAGTAGATCCAGGCAACACACCACTCTCTCTAGCTAAAGTAAAAGTATCTATTAAAGTATACTTTAAAAGGATTCGGTATGCAATGAATATGAATCACTTTGCTAAATTTAATTTGATCTATCTAACTTTAATTTGCCACCAAAAGATGGAGGAAAGGCCAAATATAGGCTTGGTTTTTAAGCAGCATGTTCTACATTTTGATAAAATATCTGCTTTTAGAACAAAAGACTAAATAAATCAAGGTCATTTGAACAGAATCTAAGCTCTTGTTAGTCTGTTTTTCATTATTCCAAGGTCTCCATAATCCTAGACCAGGCTGTATCCTGAGCAGATGCTGTGGTGGTCGTAGAGGAGTGGAAAGCATGAAACTGATTCCTGAACGACCCCAGTGTGAGACGAGTCTCCACATTGATCCTGTGGGCCATCCTGTACACCTGCTGGGGACCTCCTCATACCTGCAGCTTCTCCACGATACATGTCCTGCATTCTCCATGCCTCCGGGGCCTAGATCGCAGCTCTGCACAGGAAGTTTGACAAGAGGAGAAATGGTCGTGCCCAACTGAGCCTGGTTTCTCTCAAGGCTTTTTTTCTCTTCACTTTCGTCAATTGGTGAAGTTTTGTTATTCGCCACTGCCTTGTTTGGTTTAGGACTTGTAAACTGCGCATTGATGGATTTGCTCTTTAGCGTTTGGACTTTCAGCAGTGAAAATTAAACCACACTGAACTGAACTAAACTGAGGCGCCATTTACACTAATACGTTTTAGTTTTAAAACGCATAAGTTATCTTACTGTTACGCCATCCGTCCACATTACGCTAGAGTTTTCGAGCCCCGAAAACGGAACATTTTGGAAACGCTGGAGAGGCCATTTTCAATCTAAAATGCTGCTGCTCCGTCTCAGTGTGGATGGTGGAAAACGAAGACATCTGAAAACAGAGGCGGGGCTGCAGCCGTTCGCCTCTCTGATTGGGTCTTTGTCCTCAATATTAAGTAGCCTTCACACAGTTCAGTCCTGCATCCTCTCCTTGTAAGTTCAGACTACGCAAGTTTGATTTGGAAAACAAACTCCAGAGTGTGTACTTTATAAAGTCATTCACATCACCCTGGCTATGCTGTTTCACTTTCTTAACAATAAAATGAAAACATGATGTGAGAAACTGCCTATATTCATTTTGATATTAGCAACTTAACAGAAATCAAAAATGTTAAGGCGTCGTGTAGATGCATAATATGACGTCATCTTCATGCATATTTATAACAAAATGGAGCCTATAACATTTCTGCCTCCTTTCATTTTCATTGAAAATACAAAACATACCCTCTCTTTCATTGAATATCAATTTTAATAATTAATAATGTTACATTATAAAAGTATAACGCACAATAAGTTTATACAATTGAGAAAATAAAAGCAAGCAATCAGTCAGATGTGCAGAATCTATGTCCGCAGTTACATTAAGATATTAACCTAACTTATCTTTGCGCTCAGCCAAAACACGTTACCTGAGAACAAGTAATAGATTCAAAAGACCAAAGTTCAGGAATATGTAGTTAGATATAGACAACAAGATGAATTAAATATCACATTTAACAAATATAGTAAGATTAGATCCAGCGGGAGATCCGTGATGAACAGTCTGACGTGCACAACTCTCATATGGGTATGTGCTCAAAGCACGCTGCAGTGCATGCCAGAGAGTGTGTGTGTGTGTGTGTGGTCACGTGCTGAGCATTTTCACCGTTTTAATGTAGACGGAGAGCTGTTCAGAAACGCTGGGTGAAACGCTAGTGTGAACGCGGATCATTTTTATTCTCAAACGCCGTTTTAAAACTAAAACGTATTAGTGTAAACGGGGCCTGAATTCAACTATGAAAAACTGGACTGACACAATTTCAATTTACTTAAGCTTCTACGTTAAGCTGCTTTGACAATCTACATTGTAAAAGCGCTATAGAAATAAAAATGAATTGAACTGAATTGAAATAACAGTGTGGAAGCATTAGAGCTTGTAAATCAATAATGTTCTGAAATGATATTTTGAAATACTAAAATTGTTGTCTTCTGTAAATGGTAACAAGCAAGCTAATATTATTAAACACAAATTAAAAGTAGAATTACGACACAGTTACGGTTTTTACCCTCCAAATAAGACATGCAGATTTAGTGTTTTACATAATGTACACATGCTGCTTTTCAGAACACTGCTTTTTACTTTTTTTCTCACTAAGGCTGCATTTATATGGCCAAAGTAAATACAGTAAAACAGTAACACTGAGAAATATTATTTTCATTTAAAATAACTGCATTCTATGTGAATATATTATAAAATGTAGTTTATTTATGTGATTCAGAGCTGGATTTTCAGCATCTTTATATTCCAGTATTCGGTGTCACGTGATTATTCTTATCAGTGGGTGTCATGGTGGTGCAGTGGGTAGCACGATCGCCTCACAGCAAGAAGGTCCCTGAATTTTCGCAAACATTTTTAGATCGCAAACATTTGAATTTCATAATACTTAAAAAAAACCATTCAATATATAATTAATGTATAGATAATTATATACAGTTAAAGTCAGAATTATTTCCCAAATGATGTTTTCACAGTATGTCTGATAATATTTTTTCTTCTGTAGAACGTCTTATTTGTTTTATTTTGGCTAGAATAAAGGCAGTTTTTAATTTTTTAAAAACATTTAAGGTCAAAATTATTAGCCCCTTTAAGCTATATATTTTTTCGATAGTCTACAAAACAAATCATCTTTATACAATAACTTGCCTAATTACCAAAGATAAAATAAATCATTTATTATAAATGAGATATTAAAACTATTATGTTTAGAAATGTGTTGAAAAAAATATCTCTCTGTTAAACAGAAATTGGGGGGAAAATAAACAGGGGGCTAATAATTCTGACTTCTACTGTATATTTTTAGCAGAAACTGGAGCTATTATTACATATACAGTTAAAGTCAGAATTATTAGCCCCCTGAATTATTAGCCCCCTTGTTTATTTCCCCCCCGGATTTCTGTTTTATGGAGAGAAGATTTTTTCAACAGATTTCTAAACATAATAGTTTTAAAAACTTGTCTCTAATAACTGATTTATTTTATCTTTGTCATGATGACAACAATGATGTAAACAATATTTGACTAGATATTTTTCAAGACACTTCTATGCAGCTTAAAGTGACATTTAAAGGCTTAACTAGGTTAATTAGGTTAACTAGGCAGGCTAGGCAAGTTATTGTACAATGATGGTTTGTTCTGTAGACGAAAAAATATATCTTAAATAGGTTAATAATTTTGTCCTTAAAATGACATTTAAAAAATTAAAAACTGTTTATATTCTAGCCAAAATAAAACAAATAAGACTTTCTCTAAAAGAAAAAATATTATCAGACATACTGTGAAAATTTCCTTGCTCTGTTAAGTTTGCATGTTCTCCCTGCGTTCGCGTGGGTTTCCTCCGGGTGCTCCTGTTTCCCCCACAGTCCAAAGACATGCAGTACAGGTGAATTTGGTAGGCTAATTTGTCCTAAGTGTATGAGTGTGAATGAGTGAGTGTGGATGTTTCCCAGAGATGGGTTGCGGCTGGAAGGGCATCCGCTGCGCAAAATCGTGCTGGATAAGTTGGCGGTTCATTCCGCTGTGGCTTCAGCTAGTACAAAACGCAGCTGCCAGAGTTCTTACCAGGTCTAGAAAATATGATCATATCACCCCAATTTTATCCTCCTTACACTGGCTGCCTGTTAAGTTTCGTATTGAATTTAAAATATTGCTTCTTACCTATAAAGCCTTAAATAGTCTAGCTCCTGTTTATCTAACCAACCTCTTGTCTCGCTACAATCCAACCCGCTCTTTAAGATCTCAAAACTCAGGGCTTCTTGAAGTACCTAGAATAGCAAAATCGAGTAAAGGAGGTCGAGCCTTCTCATATATGGCCCCTAAACTCTGGAATAGCCTTCCTGATAATGTCCGAGGCTCAGACACACTCTCACTCTTCAAATCTAGATTAAAGACCTATCTTTTTAGCAAAGCATACACTTGGTGCATTACATAGCGGTATAACGCATGATGTGCCCCACACACGATTTTGCTTCTTGTTTATATACACTATGAACAGCAGCTACGCTAATTATTCTCCTTATTCTGTATTTCCACCTGGGGGTACTCATCTCGAGACCCTCAGACTATGCAGTGCCACTGATGCGATCCAAGACCAGCGACGAGACGATCCCAAGGTTTCTGGACCAGGCCGTATCCTGAGCTGCTGCTGTGGTGGTCATGATGGAGAGCATGAGACTGATTCCTGTGATGCTCCAAGGTCAGACGTGTCTTCACGGAGGTCCAGCTACTGCGCCTAGACTGCAGCTCTGCACAAGACGTTTGGCCATAGGAGAAATGGTCGTGCCCAACTGAGCCTGGTTTCTCTCGAGGTTTTTTAAATTCTTCACTTTCGCCAATTGGTGAAGTTTTTTCCTCGCCGCTGTCGCCACTGGCTTGCATGGTTCGGGATCTGTAGAGCTGCGCATCGATGGAATTGCTCTTCAGTGTTTGGACTCTCAGTAGTGATTATTAAACCACACTGAACTGAGCTAAACTGAACTGAACTTAAACACTGAAAACTGAACTGACACTGTTTCAATTCACTATTAACTTCCATGTGAAGCTGCTTTGACACAATCTACATTGTATAAGCGCTATACAAATAAAGATGAATTGAATTGAATAAAGGGACTAAGCCGAAAAGAAAACGAATGAAAAATTCAACGGGGGGCTAATAATTTTGACTTTAACTGTACATGCTTATCAAAAGTGCTAAACAACATTGAATATTCTTTCAAGAATATTTATACATATATATATATATATATATATATATATATATATATATATATATATATATATATATATATAGATATTGTTCTGATTTAAAAAATCTCAAATATAGTTCTCTGTTTAGCAGAAAAGTGATATTCCAAAAGTGATTTTCCTAAAGTACTGACAACCAGAAAGGCATTTACACAGTTTACAACCACCTCATTGCTCCTGAGCTTATCATCATTCACAAAAAGTCACTTTAATACTTCTGTGCCAAGTTATAAAACATGCGCGACCACATGACAAACAGGTAAGACAAAGTACAGGCCGCTAGTGGCACATGCTCACCCAGATCATCCTTATCCAGCGTGATCTCCTGCATTACAGAGGGCATCACGAAAGAGAATGTCTTCCTGTTGAAGTAATACAGCGTGTAGCCCACAAACATGGCCAGGAATATAGTCGTCCGGTAGTAGCCATATCCAGTCTTTGCCATGGCTAAAATGAGCAATAACGAAGGGCTTCTTTATTAGCGAGTTAGCAGCAGCATCTAAGCGCTCTGAAATCTGGATCTGTAAAACATGAAGAGTTGGTGAGGTCAGGAAAAAAGAGAGCTGTAATCAATGGCAGGGTTAATGGTCAACCTAGCATAGATCTTTGGAGCGTCTCCGGCAAACAACTGCTTTCAAGGGACGGACTGCAACAAAGCTAACTAAAAAAACTAGCACAGCTCGGTCAGCAGAACTGCTACAAACAAAATGTGAATGTTCTAATTGCTGTCTTAAAGGAATAGTTCACCCAAATATCTCTCAAAACACTCGCCAATTACTTGTTTTAAACCTTTATGAGTTTATTTCTTCTGTTGAATACAAAAGAAGATATTTTGAAGAAAGCTGAAAACCTGTAACCATTGACTTCTATAGTGTTTTGGTTTTTTTTTTACGAAGGAAGTAAACGGTTACAGGATTTCAGCTTTCTTTTAAAATATTTTGGGATTAACAGACGAAAGAAACTTATAAAGGTTTATAACCACTTGAGTTAATAGTGGGTATATTTTCCTTTTTGGGTGAAGTATCCCTTTAAGTCATTTTGTGGAGAGTGTTATTGAAGATTTGCTTGTCTGAGGAGATTAATGATTGACGTTGGGGTCTGCTTGTGACGTTTTTACAGGTTTGACCATTGGGGTGTTGTGCAAGAATCAGTGCACTATGATTGTAATCTCTGTTTAGGGGGCAAGAACAAAATGTGCAACACAGTTTAAGGTTGTTTATATCACTGATACAGAGTTATATCCTTGCGTTCGGTCTAACTATATGGAAGTCAATTTCTGACATAAATAAAAAATAAAACATACATAAAAGGTTGAAATTATGACATACCAAGGTTATAATTATAAATGTATCATGTCAAAATAATCAGATAAATTAAAAATGTATCAGTCAAAATTGTATATTAATAGTCAATAATAATAACTAATTATTAAAATTTATAATAGTCAATATTAATTTTAAATTATGTATAATTATGAATATTTTTATATTATGACAAGTCCAAATTACGACATAACTCATAAATTAATTTTTTATTAAATTAAAATCAACTTTCAAAATGTGACACTTAAAATTGTAATTAAAAACGAAATCAAATTTAGTTTTAAAGACAAAATTATTAAATTAAAATATACTGATACATAATAAATACACTATGAAATAGACACTGATGCACTAATTATGTCCTAATTCCTAATTAGTCCTAATTATAACATAGTAAGTCATCATTACTACCTAAAAATTAAATTAGGACGTGCATAATTCCTATTTGCGACAACTAAAATTTTGATTTTGAAAGTCACAATTATGACATACTTGAGTTTTCAGTCATAATTATGATACAAAAATATTAAATATGAAATTATGACATCCTAAATAAAACTTAAAAAGATTTAAAAAGTGCAATTTATCAATTTAAATATTTAAATTGATGAATTTCCACATTTTAAGTTGTAATATAAATTAAATATAGTATGTAAGACTAATACGTTATATTATAAGTAAAAAAAAACTCAATGGGGAAATGGAAAAAAGGGGAAATCCATGCAAATAATAAATGTTAGGTGGTTCATTCCGCTGTGGCAACCCTTGATTAATTAAGGACTACGCTGAAGGAAAATGAGTAATGAATGTTAATGCGGCTTGCCATAAACTTAAAATCAAAGACACTTTATTTAAATGTTGATCTTTTTCATTCAGATGCCTTGTATGTCCACATTGTTGGTGACAGATATATTTTTGTTTGGCATCTGCGGACCTGACTGGCACTAATTCCCTAATTCCTCGTCCTACTAAGAGTTAAAAGTTTGTTAATGCTGCACTGCGCGCTGGTTTGACGCTGCAAACGTGGCAATGCTATCAGTCAAACAACGGTTGATCAGCAGCATTCAAACTTACAAGTCCCGATCACCTTCATCTGAGTTAAGAGATTAGTCTAAGGGACGATGGAGATTTTACAAATGTCATAATAGAATGAAGGGGATACTCGTAAAAACCATAACATGCCTACTGTACTTCCGTGAACAAGAGGCTGTCCTTCGGATGCCTGTCTGTTCCAGCAAGCGGACACTTTCATTAACCCTTTATCCACGACCAAACCATGTCGACCCGATACACGGTCCTCTTGAAATGTTCATGATATAGTTAATGACTGTCCTGAAGTCAAATATGAGTGGATTTCCTCAAGATGCTATACGTGTAAAATCCTGAAATAATGGCTAAACTTGTAATTTAGTCAAATGCTGCCACCTAGTGGAGCAGTTGGACTAAAACAAGTAGAAATAAGTAAAAGTGGTTCTATCTATCTATCTATCTATCTATCTATCTATCTATCTATCTATCTATCT
>CAIGQZ010000692.1:2109651-2139842 GCA_903798205.1 Danio tinwini
AAATTAGTGACGAAATAAAATGTATTGTTTTTGGTCAATTTTTACAGCTATTTGGGGGATTATTTTATGTGGCCAAACTCTTTCTACTTTGCTGTAGACCATATACTGTAAAAAAATCTGTACAATAACAGTAAAATGACTGTATATTTTAACAAATTCTTTCTGTACTACACATATTACGGGTGTTTTTCCGTTTATATACATTTTAAAATTGCATTATGGAAAGGGGATCGCAGCTCATACAGCGTTTGATGGACACTGGGACAAGCGATCACACTGCTAAGAAGGCATAAGCAATGGAGCTCAGATATTACGACCACCATGGCAACATCTAAAAAAAGAGATCAGCATTTCTTTCTCCAGCTGAACTTGATGTGCTCATGCAAAGTTATAGCAAATATGGCCACATATTTAAAAACAGTTAGCATGGGAAAACATAGCTGCAAGATCTGCGTGAACATATTTAAGTATAATAGAACAAGTAATGTGACGTTTATTGACTTTTCACTTGAAAAAGTGGGGAATTGGCCATAATTTTGAAGTTATTTCAGTTGTAATTGCATTAAATTACATAAAATAGGCTACTGCATAGTTTCTACAACATATTTGACAAAACAAGAATCAATATAACCTTAAGTTAAGGTTTAGTGGAAATGTTTAATTTAAGGTTCCCAAACTTCCCACTTTTACACATGTTGATTAGTTTTAGATAAAATGTCTCATTTTAATTTGAATTGACTTTTTAATAGATGTAAAAGTGCATTTGTATGTGTCTGCCTTATTATTAATCAAGTGGTACAGGTTGATATGACATTTAGAATGTAAGCAGTACTAAAAAATTTATTTTAGAATTAGTAATAATCCCATTAAACTAGGTCAGTGAATTTAAGCTAATTATTCATTAAAAAAAGACAAGCCATTCTTGTACGTTACTTTGTTCTTTGTGTGACTGAAATGTAGGCAATAGCTATGTTTCCATCCAAAAATACTAATTAAATTTATGTGCAAAACTGGAATATTGCATAAAAAGACGTGCAAATAAAGCAGCGTTTCCATCCAACGAGTCAAAGCAAACAAAATCGACACATCCTGATTAACTGGCACCAAATATCAACAGTAAAAACAGAATTTTACTGCAGTAGGAGAAGCTGCGTGAATCTTTTTTTTATTTAATAAATGACTTGCGCCTCAGAAGACAATGCTGACATGCAATGAACGTGTGGTGGTGTTTGAAGCCATGAGACGCGGAGAACAGATGCTCTTGACAGCTCTGGAGGTTTTCTTAGCGAATAAAAGTTTATCCAGTTATGCGCATATATTTTTTTATGCGTGTTTTCAAAATGTATTTTTTATGCACTCCAAAATGCACATAAAAATAGATGGGTGGAAACATAAGGCAAAGGCGAGAAATACAGCTTCATCTTTAAAAAAGGGGAGGAGACCGACAGAAAGAGTTAGAGAATAAAACCTGACCAGGTTAGGTTCACAGAGTAAGTGACCCCAGTAACTGAGTAAAAGTCACCTCTCCTTTAGAAACAGGCTTGACTTACCCTGCTTTCTCGAGTTTGACAAACCTGCCATTTTGAAACGGAAAACCCAGAGTTTACCTCATTTCAGGGTTAACATACTTTGAGTTTTCACCTAACCTACTTTCTGAAGCGGGGCCCAGAGTTTAAACTACTGTAAACCAAACCCAAGTGCAAACACACCCTAAATTTAGCAAAATGTGATTGTAAGTTTTGAAAAACAGATTTCTTTAGTAAAATCTAAATATATTTCCCAGAGATGGGTTGTGGCTGAAAGGGCATCCGCTGTGTAAAAACAAGTTGGCGGTGCATTCCGCTGTGGCCACCTCGGATTAATAAAGGGACTAAGCCAAAAAGAAAATGAATGAATGAATGAATCTAAATATATCCACCAAATTGGAAAAACAATAACAACATTATTGCATTAACTACATGTGTGTTTCCATATCAGGTTTTGGGATGGCAGCACCGGCTACCCACAATGGAAAAATCTTCCTTATCTTCTACGGGCTGATAGGCTGCGCAACCACCATGCTATTCTTCAACCTCTTTCTGGAGCGCATGATAACGCTGATTACATTCCTCACAAGCAGATGTCGAAAGCAAAAACAAAGGACAAAGCAGAGTAAAAGACACATTGTCCCAAATACAAACACACATTCAGAAAATGAAGACATCCAAGAGGAGTGGAAACCATCCGTTTACTATGTTACCCTCATTCTGGCAGTAGTGGCCTTGCTGGTGAATTTGGGAGCATCAGGTTTGTATTCAGCCATGGAGGATTGGAGCTATCTGGAGTCGATGTACTTCTGCTTTGTGGCTTTCAGCACCATGGGTTTCGGGGACATGGTGAGCGGACAGAAGGCCTATTATGAAGTACGTTGGGTCTACCAGATTGCCAACTCTTTAATGATCATCCTTGGCGTCAGCTGCACCTACTCTCTTGTCAGCGTCACCGCTATCATCATCAAACAGATGTTGAACTGGATTTTGGCCAAGCTGTTCAGCATGCGCTGCTGTTTCTCCACCACGACTCCAAAAATAAAAAAAGCAGCCGATCAGCAGATCCAGAACGCAAGCAACTATCGGAGCACTTGCCATGTGGTCAAGGCCTCTTTCTCCTCCAAGAGCAAGTGTAAGTGTGCCAGCTCTGCAGTAGAAACTGTGTGCCAGAGCCAGGGCACAGCAAACAGCGGCCCAAGCTTTGAACGCCAAATCATACATTCAGACAGACTGTCAGAGGATAGTGCAGCAAAAGAGCTCTGCAGTGCTGTCAGCAAGAACCATCATCTCTGTGGTGTGCAGGAGGATGTGAGAACAGTTGCACTGTCAAATCAGCAGCGGCAAGAGACAAACATTAACCCAAGTCCCATACTTTAACACAAATATTGGTTTTTAGTCAATAAAATAATGTAGAAACTGTATGAAAACCTGTAATTGACTTGTTGTAAGTTATATTGTTGTGTGAAATGTGTAATACAAGATTAAAGATGGAATTTTACTTTACATAATAAAAGAAAATGGCTCAGTTTAAAGAGACTATATTCATCACATTTGATGTCTGTAGATTTATTGTGTATTTTACAATACTTTCTTTACTGTTAAAATGAGGTGTTATATTACATTAAAGGACATCTTAAAGACATTCTGATCAAAAAGTATCTGAATTTATAAAAGGAATTGTCAGGACTCTCCGCCTTGTGATTGTGATTAGGTGCGTTCGACATGAAGCACATGCTGCAGCTGGTGATCAACGAGATTAGCCGAGCGCAGGCGGGGGCGGAGTTAAAAACGGAGCCGTCAAGCCGGACACTTCGGGGTTCAATGTTGCGGCAGTCATGATGACCGATCACATGGCGTGATCATTTATTTATTGAAATAACAACAAAAGATTTACAGTACAAATAAAACAAAATACAGGCTCTACAAACTATAGTTCATTTTTAAACAAAAAGGGAATTATGAATTAAATTTAAGTAGCCTACATAACAAACGCATGAGAAATAAGGGGGAAACCAGAGGGCACATAAAAAGGAAATAAATACCCATGAATAGGATTATTTTCGGATAATGAAAGCATTTTTAAAAAAGCACTTTAATCCAAAAAGATTTAACAAAATGACCAAAATAAATGAGCTACACTTTAAGTAGACATTTCCCAGAAAGAGCAGGTACATCAATGTACATTTCTGTATAAATAGCTCGACAGGAAAAAATATTTTAGAATTATATATTTTTATATTACTTCAGATGCTGCGCGGGCTGAGTCAGTCGTCTGATCCTGGAGCTCTGTTGGGGTACTTTGATGCCACATGTGACAGTCATATGACGTCGGCGCAGCATCAATCCAGCCAAAATTTCTAACCGGCATGCACCGCTTTAAGACTTCGATTTCGATCGATCTGTGCAGCGCTGCATGAAGTCGAATGCACCTTTTACCTTCCCCATGTGCTCCTGTCTTTGTCACATGATTCCTTTGTGTCCTTTCCCGCCGTTATTAACCAGGTAGCAAAGAATTCTGGCCCAGATTTGGCATAAATCTGGCACGGCATTCATCCGGCACTGGCATACAGCATGTAGGCCAAACATGGCCCGGGTTTGGAAGAGGTGGCACCGTCTTTAAGGCAGCACACAAGATTTGGGCCATGTAAAGTGTAATATTTGGCCCAGATGTTTACAATTGATATGTGGGCTATGTAAGTTTGGCTTGTCTTGAGCCACATTTTAAATACATTAAAATAATTTTTAAGTAAAGAAAAAAAATCTACCAATCAGGTCGCTTTGAGAAAAACCACGCCCAGTGTGCCTAAAGCTCAATACATCATGAGATTGTTTTATTTCAATCGTGACACAACAACCTATCTGGCCTAGTTCAGGCCCAGTTATGAATTATTAACTTGGCTGAGACTTGACCCAGATATGGTCCATGTTTGGCCCTTGTCTGGAAGCCAGACTTGGTCCAGTCATGTACCGTAACTCACTACGGCATGTGGGCCAAGCAAAAGCTCATTGGGTGGGCCAGAGCTGGGCCAGAGAAATTTTGCTATGTGGGTAGTGTTGATGTGTTCTAGGTGTCCCTAGTTTGAGTATTTAAGTTTCCAGTTTCTCTTTGTTTCCTGTCCATTCTCTATCATTTTTCTTAATTATTACACCTGGTGTTTTAAGCTGCGATCACACTGCACTTTTCTCCCCATAGACTTCTTTTTATACGCACGCCAATGCGTCAGACCGGAAATGCAAGTTTGTGTGTCAAGTTTCGCAGATCGCTGCATTGGAAAGTTCAAGCTTGGTGAACTCTGACCTGCGAAATCGCATCACTTGTCTGCGTGAGACCAATCAAGAATCAAAACATGACCTCTTTGTACAGAAATTTTAAATATGGAGCAATCGCTCACTTTTTTTAATAGCTTTATTCTCCTGTGTTGGATAATCATGTGATCTGTGCTTCTATTTATTTAAGGTTGATGAGCAATGACAGCAGTTTTTGCAAAACAGCAAGAAACATCTTTTTTTTTTTCCCCAATACAGCCTCACTCAACTTATTTGAGTTCCGATGTGAATTAGCTTTATAGCTAACTCTGGCACAACATGTCATGTTGTACATTGTTCCTGTATAAAAAATAAAACAAACAAAAAACATATCAAAGAGCACTTTTCAAAACAGAATTAATTAATCTTGGTTAATGTTACTAAAATTACATGACCAAATGTAGTTCTGAGAAAACCTTGCCTGAATGTTTCTCTTGTGATAATGAATGCTTTACAAAACCAGCACATTGCTAGCATGTCTATCTAATGTTGACAACATGAATTAACTTGTTCCTAGCACATTTAACCTATTTGGTGCACTGTTAACTTCTTTTAGCTTTAAAAGATCTTCAATTAACATACTACTACTTGCATGGCTAGCAGCACATTGCTAACATGGATATCTAACATGTTGACAAAATGACTTAGCCTAACATGTTTCATGTGCAAAGCTAACGTTTAAACTTTTCAAAACATGAATTAACATGTTTATACTATACCAGTATGAATATTTAACATTGACAGCATGCGTTAACATGTTTCTAGCATATTTAACCAATTTGTTGCTATGCTAACACATGAATTAGCATGTTTAATAATATGCTAGCACGATTAACACAATGCTAGCATAGGTATGTTGAGAATATGAATTTTTCTAGCACATTTAACCCATCTGTTACAATGCTAACATGTTTTAACTTTTAAAAACAATAATGATAATGTTTAATACCATACTAGCATGAATATGTTTAAATAATAATAGTAATACAATTAGTCACTTCCGTCACTTTTAGTCACATATTTCTCAATTTTCTTCTTGGACTCTTGGAATTTGTATTTTGTCATTTACATGTACATGTCGTTTACATGTAAAAAATGCTGGGTTCCACATAATTCCCTCATGTTGTCCCAGCACAAATCTATGAAGTTAGCTTAATCATTTTTACAAATTCAGGTGAATTGAACATAAAACAATTAAGTTGTCACTCTTCCAAAAAAAATTAAGAATTGTGTTGTTTTATCTTATTATTGCATAGCAGTCTTTGTAATCAAAGGGCAAGGCTATCAGCAGGTAAAACCAGTCTCTTTTACAAGAGCCTCAGATTTACAGCTGCTCACATCATCACCTTTCCAATGAGTGTAATGTCACACTACATAGAAGGAGACAGAACTAATTAACTGTGTTAAAATGCCTGAATGTATTTCAGTCAATCTTAGCACATTAAATACAATGTGTTGAGATTTAAAGGTGTGAGAGACATAATGCAGATGGATCATGTACATGTATGTCTGTAAGTGAATGGCATCCCACGATAAAGCAGTGAGAACAATTACGAGCAAAAATACCCTCCACTGCAGTTTGTTTGGGAAGTGGCATCACAATAATACAGTAAAATGAAATAAAACTAATTAATTGATTAACTCTTTTACAGGGTGATAAAATTGTGAATATTTATTGCATATAATTATATTGTAAAATGCTATTAAATGTCTGTCGGTGAGTGTATTTTGAAGTTAACGAGTTACCATATCATAAAAGGCCACAATATGCTTCAAATGAAATTGAAGAACATTTTGAAGTGACAAAGTTTAGAAGAAAAAAAAAAAAAATAAATTGGAGTGGGTGGAGGGGTGCCCAATCCTGTTCCTGGAGATCTACCTTCCTGCAGAGATCAGCTCCAACCCTGATTAAAAACAAATAACCAACCAAGTAGGATCTGAAGGAGCACTTAGTAATTAAATACAGTTAGTTTGATCAATGTTGCAGCTGAACTCTGAAGGAAAGTAAATCTTTAGAAACAGGATTATGCTGCCCTGATTTAAGGTGTTTAAAATGGCCATAGCAAACTTAATGAAAAAGTTCACTTTGGTTGGTAAAACCCTATAGAGGGCCATGGTTCAAGTCGTGGGTGGGCCAGGATGCTTTTTTGTGTGACACTTGCATGTATTCCCTGTGTCCGCATGCATGGGTTGCTTTGGAGTGCTCTGGAATAAAGACGTGGTATATTGAATAAAAGTAAAATTGGCCATAGTGTGTGAATGGGAGAATGGGTATTTCCCAAAACTCTGTGGTTACATTGCACAAATTACTGCACTCTCAGGATTGATGTGACAGAGTAATTGGGAATTTATTCTGTTGTGGCAACTAAGCTGAAGGAAAAAGAGTGGCAAAAACCTTGACCAAACTACCGTATAGGGATATTTTACAGTTTGAACCCAAAAATGACCAGTCTGCCAGATGAAGAAGAGCCGGAGTCAGAGATTCAATAAAAAAAAGAACGTTTACTAAAGATAGCCTGCAGTTTCATCAGCTGAAGCCAGCTTCAACACTCGCAATGAGTTTGTAGGCCACTCTGCTTTACAATCTCAAAACATCAACAATTATACTCTCACATAACGTCATTAACTGCATCATACATATAGGTGTTTTAACCATGCCGCCCCTAACAAGATGCCGCCCTGGGCAATCGCCCATGCCAAAATTTGCAACTGGAGCTGACCCCAGACCTGTGAAATGATCCAAAAATAAATACTGTAGAAGACACACACACACACGCACACACACACGCACACGCACACACACAGTACAATCTGTTTCTTACCTAAGGCTGAGTGTACTCTCAGCAATCTTATCAAAACTGGTTAAAAACCAGTAGCCTACAATCTACATTCAAACTGGCAGGCTGGTTTCCAGCCTGGTCTTAGCTGGTCAGGCTGTAAAATGACCAGCTTAAACCAGCTAAAACCAGCTGGAGCAGCCAAAACCAGCTATGTCCAGCTTAAACCAGGCTGGTCAAGCTGGTTTTAGCTGGTCAACTCCCAGCCTGACCAGCTAAGACCAGGCTGGAAATGGCTGGAAACCCCTCTAAAACCAGGCTGGTCGACCAGCTAAAACCAGCTAACCAGCTTAGGCTGGTTTAAGCTGGTCATTTTAGGCTGGTTTTAGCTGGATTTTTCAGCAGGGTGGTCTTGGCTTTTAGATATTTTACTAAAATTAATCTTATAATATGCCTTTAAAACGGTAAAAAAACATCACATGTATAAAATGAAATTTGGTATCATTAACAAAACAAGATAAACCCCAGCTGGGAATCAGTACGTGGCATCACATGCACACATCCTGCAAAGTGTGCGGTAATGAGATGAGCAGGCGCGGAGGGATACAAGGTGTAAATGAGGCCAGAGCGCATCGGAGGCGGCGCATTACTACACCTCAATCTTGCGGCTCATTCACTCACATACACACACAAACACACAGAGGAGCAGACCCTGCGTATATACGCCAACCTTTAAAACACAAACAGCTTCTTGCTGCTGATTTTACTCACGTTTATCAACCGGGCTTTGTTTAAAAATGGTAAGTACAACCTGGCTTTTATCTCCGTTTTTATTCCTAGCTAACGGTTTAGCCACTTTAGCATCCTGAGACAGCTAGTTTGACAGCTAGTAATGATTGTACTACTCATTTAGGATTGCCTCTTGTCATTTTAAGCTGTAAAACGCATTCATAGCAGGTGTTTCTTTAGTGAAAGTTTAAATTAATCGATGTTTTATTCAAACATCACGTTAATTAGCCTGTTAGCGCTGTCCAATGGAATACAGCAACATGTGTGTGAAAAAATCATATGCTAATCACCATCAATTAACCTAAAATTGATTTAGAAATTGACAAATGAATGCATTTGAGTTCGCTCACGCTATTGCTCTCGCGCAAACTGAAGGCTGTCAATCACATGCGCACCAGTTTCTGCATTCGTTTTTTTAACGTAACACATTCTTCAATGCAAACAAGCTATTTTGTCACAAACTCGTTTAGAGATTGCAAATGTGTAATGAAATCTATTCATAACACTCTTATGTGCATATTATTACTGTGCATGTAATGCATCGTTCGTGTTGCCTTCACGCAGTGTTTCTGCTCATCTCGGTGTGTGAACAAGTGACTGGCTGCTAATTTTACATGGGCTGAGCTCATTGCCTTTAACAGAAGGATAAGTGTGGGCGTGGTGGTGTAAAAATAACCACCAGCAAAGCATATGCGCTCAAGTTCCTCATTTCTGGAAGAATCTGCATTTTAGCTGGCTTTGCCTTTACAAAGTTTGCAAACGTCCTGCAGATATGAGTTTCTCCATCTGCTGCATTTGCATAAGCCAAAGTTGCAACATGTAGAGTAGATGTTGCTCACTAGTACAGAAAATCTGCAATTCAGCATCAGACGATCGTGTAGCTGTATAAGGCATAAATATGAATGGAGTGGGCTGTGAAGTTGCATATTGCAGCAGGTTGAACTGCAGTGACGAATCCTGGATGTCCCCCCCCCCCTTTTCCCCCTGCATTGAACCAAATCATAGCTGGTGCAGCAACATGCTGACACTGGATCTGCAGTGCAGACATACACGCACACACACACTCACACTCGCTCATCAAATTGGAATGCAACTCAGAGAGACTCTTGTTGCATGACAAACATTTGTCCCCTCATGCTCCACTTAATCCACAGTAATTGCTGCAGTCATTGAAATGCGGTAACAGGCCTGAGAAGCAGTGCAGAATACGTTACCCAGCAGCAGCGGAGCCCGCCTGCCTCCAAACCAGCCATTTAACCATCCTTGCAGCTGATCCTGGAGGGCATGTCCGTCTGATAGCATCTTGATGGAGGGCCAACAAACCTGTACACAAGCATGAAGTTTGGGTTATAGATTTCTTTCATTTTATCGGTGTTGTATGCGAAGGAAAACAGCTTTATTAGTGTTGTGTAATGCTGATGGTGACACACTACTTCTTTTCAGTGAGTTTTACAGTTTGAGGGACCGAGTTTAGCAGAGTTCAGATTTATAGTTTTGTGCAGTGATGCAACAGCCAAAGTCTATTATAATAGTTGAAACTAATTAACCATATTTAAATAATGATTAAGGGTATATTTATGTTACACTAAAGAAGTGTTTAAAAATGTAAAGTTTTGGTCTCTTGAACTTGCATTCATCCAATAAACCTTAAGAAACTGTTACAGTTTTACAAAAAATATTAAACTGTTTGCGATGATGATGATGATGATGATGATGATGATAATAACAACAACAACAACAACAACAATAATAGTAATTTCTTGAGCAGCAAATTAGCATTTTAGAATAAATTCTGCAGAACTGTGTGACGATAAAAGAATGAAGTAATGATGCTGAAAAGAAATTTTTCATTTCATTCTGAAAATGATTATTTTTAATTCAAATAGCATTTCACAATATCATGGTTTACATTTTTTCATTTAAAGGGCTGATCCACTACAATATCATGTTTTAAACCGGCCCAAGACTAGTTACTCACTGAAGCTAATCAGGACTGAGCCTGGTCAGTACCTGGATGAATGCCCACATGGGAAAACTAGATTGCTGTTAGAAGTGGTGTTGGTGAGGCCAGCAGTGGGCGCTCAACCTGCGGTCTGTGTGAGTCCTAATGTTCTAGTAAATGTGAAGTGGACCCTATACTGTTAGTGGGCGCCATCTTTTGGATGAGACGTTAAGTCGAGGTCCTGACTGTGTTCATAAAAAAAACAAAACATGGCACTTCTCGTACAGATATAACCCTGGTGTCCTGGTCAAATTTTCTCCATCTGCCCTTAACCATCATGGCCTCCCAATCATTCCCATCCACCGAATTGGCTCTATCACTGTCTCGCCACTCCACCTATAGCTAATGTGTGGTGAGCGCACTGGCGCCGTTGTGCTGTGGCTGCCGTCGCATCATCCATGTGGATGCTACACAGTGGTGGTGGTGTGGAGAGACCCCCCTCTCATAATTGTGAAGCACTTTGGGTGGCCATACAGTAAATGTGCTATATAAATACACATTACAGCTGGCAGCTAGCTCTCTGCAACTCTCACATGGTCGCCCACTGATACTAAGCTGTTAGTACCTGGATGGGAGACCACATGGGAAAGCTAGGTTGATGCCGGAAGTAGTGTTAGCGAGGCCAGCAGGGGGCACTTAACCTGTGATCTGTGTGGGTCCTAGCGTTCTGTATAGTGAAGGGGACTCTATACTGCTCAGTGAGCGCTGTCTTTTGGATGAGACGTTAAACCAAGATCCTGACTCTCTGGTCATTAAAAATCCCAGGATGTCCTTCGAAAAAAAATAATAAAGAGTAGGGGTTTAACCCTGGCATCCTGGCCAAATTTACCCACTGGCCTCTGTCCATCATGGCCTCCTAACCATTCCCATATCATAATTGGCTTCATCACTCTGTCTCCTCTCCACTAATCAGCTGGTGTGTGATGTGCAGTCTGGCACAATATGGTTGCCATTGCGTCATCCAGGTTGATGCTACACACTGGTGGTGGATGAGGAGATTCCCCCCAATGTGTAAAGCGCTTTGGGTGTCTAGAAAAGTGCTATATAGATGTAAGGAATAATAATAATAATAATTATTATTATTATTATTATTCATTCATTTTCTTTTCGGCTTAATCCCTTTATTAATCTGGGGTCGCCACAGCGGAATGAACCGCCAACTTATCCAGCACGATTTTACGCAGCGGATGCCCTTCCAGCCTCAACCCATCTCTGGGAAACATCCACACACACTCATTCACACCCATATACTACGGACAATTTTAGCCTATGTCTTTGGACTGTGGGGGAAACGGAGCACCCGGAGGAAACCTACTCAAACGCAGGGAGAACATGCAAACTCCACACAGAAACGGCAGCTGACCCAGCCGAGGCTCAAATCAGCGACCTTCATGCTGTGAGGCGACAGCACTGCCTACTGCGCCACTGCGTCACCACTATTATTATTATTATTATTAATATTATTATTATTATTATTATTAGTAATGTAGCTGTGTGAACATAAACATCTCTGAACATAATACACAAGGTTCAATGCAAAGGGAGACATTGGCTTTTACATAGAGCTTAGTAAAATGTAGTTGGTGGACTACAAAAAAATACACCCGTGTTAATGACGTCATAAACCCTTCAGGTTACACACATACACCCTGCACAGTGAAGGGGCGTGGGCAGAGGCGCTGTCGTGTTATAGCAGAGAAAGCTAATATGCTGTCCAAATGCTGCTATTTCCACAGAGCTTCTTCGGTTTCTGTATTTGGGTTTCAAAAGAACGCGACATGAAGAGAGAAGTGCTTACAGTTTAATTCTAATGATGTTCCAGAGAATTAGAAAAAAGATATAGCTAGCATTTGACAAAGGACAGAATCTTTCCCAGTTCAGTGCTGGATTCGGCTAAAAACTCCTCAAAGGAGCAGTGCCAACCATAATAGGAGAAGCTGTAAGCCACAACCTGCAAGTATTTTTATTTGTTAAAACTGATTTATTACATGCATAGTTTCTATCATTAACGTTTTGTTGTATCAAGGGCATAAACAAGGATGTAAACAACGGGAAATGCTGTTTGACACTGTTAACAATTTAGCTACAAATTCATCTCTTCCCATACAAAAAAACTTCCAGTGAATGTTTAATGGGAGTTTTTTTCAATTTTATACGATTTCTTTCACAGCATTAATGTTGTAATGTCAATAAAATATAACCAGTTAAATAGACTTTGGCATTCATTTAGTTGCTCAAGCGTAAAACGAGATAAAAAGCCGTTTACACGATCACACCTGTCAGGATTAGCATATGTTCATATTTAAAGACATGGCGGGGAAAAGTGTAATTAAATGCAGTGCTTCTTGTACATTCTTGTCTCGTTTCCACTGACTGGTACAGTACTGTACGGTACAGGTCACCTTTATTAGGCTTGTGTTTCCACTACAAAGGGTACCCTTTTGGTGGGCATGGTGTACAACAGAGTTTCAGTCGACGTCACTCTCGCTCGAATAAATGTCTACAGTAAAGCCGTACAGGTCATTCACAAATCATATGAGAAGCACTTCTCACAAAACAGATGCTTTAAACAAATACTTCTGTATAAATGTTTATTACTAACTTTTCTATGAACATGATTTGATTATAACTGCAGATCAATGACAGTGCAAAATAGCATACTGCAACGTTTGCAATTATATTAAATAAATGCAACATATATGAGCACATACAGACCCTTACACTCTCAGATATGTTATCAATTACAGAAAAAACTACACACAGCATACATTTAGTCCTTATTTGAGTTCAAAAACAACACGCAGCACGCAACAGTTTTTTTTTCTGAAAGGATCAGACGTCGAAGACACTTCAATAATCACACACACGTTATTATCATCAGCTCAAAAGTTTGCTATATCAAATATAGACACGATTGCGAGCTCCCTGGAGAAAGCGAAAACCACTCGCACATTTAGACTTCGTAAAGCATTAACAGGACACAGCAGATTTTGTTCTTCTTGGCTTTGTGGCTATACATCAAGACAACGACAAGGTTTGTTTAAGGTCAGGTCATCCAGGCTTGTTATTATATGCATATTTGTCTCGACTCGGCTGTGTATTGAAAACATAGCGGTTTCTTTGTTTTCTTTTTTACTAGCTTCGGAAGATTGTGACATCTCTGTAACCGGTCAGCGTTCAGCTGCTCGTGTAGCTTCACCTTTTGGTACTCTTTCTCGTGTTTGGTACCCTTTCGAAAGGGTGCCGAAAAAGTGGTACGGTACGGTACGGTTCAGTACGCCTTTCGACAGTGGGAACGGCTATTATAGCGTACCGAACTATACCACTCAGTGGAAACGGGCCATCTGAAACCCACTTTATAGCGGATATCACTCAGCCAGTGGAGATTGCAGATTTTTAAAATGGAAAATGGACCTTGAACGCGCCAATTTTGTAACTGCATACTGCATACAGTTACAAAACGTACATAACAGTACGTTTGACGCAGGTTACTGTCAAATTAAAAGTCCTTCTGCATACTTCCGCATATACAGTACCCTATTAAGGATATATGAAAAATATTATGTGATTTTTATTTATTTATTTATTTTTATATTTATTTATTTTTTTATTATTACAAATGAAGCATGAGCACACACATTGGTTTGCACCCCAAAAACACAACCAAGCCTTAAAAATACACTGTGGACCACCCCTTTAAGCAGATTAGCTTTGAGCATGAGATTTTTTTTTAAAAAACACTACGAAATCCCAAACTTTTGAACAGTAATGCATTTAGCAGTATGAAGAGTTAAATATTAATTCATAATAGATTTTTTTGGACCTCATGACATTTTAGACACCATTCACATGGAAACTTTAGGTCAATCCAGAGAATTTTAATATAATTTTGACATTCCATCCACCAGGCAACACTTTTTGGATAACAGGCTTGTGAAAAAAAAATCAACACGCCTCCTCGGGCAGGATTGGCAAAACACCACTTTTTAGAAACAACCACAATGCCAGATTATAGAGCTGTGTTTGTGCTGCAAGTGCTATTAAATTTATTAGTGCCTTTATAGCAAAACCTGGTGGTGCTGTAATAAATTAACGACCACTGGAGATGCATTAATTAACAGTCACGTGTCAGATATTTTTAAATCTACCACTGTGTCCAGTTTATATCTGTACTCAGCATACCAAAGGACTTTGTGCTCATGCTCACTGCATTCTTCTGTGATTGTTGTGCATCCTTTGGCTCTGTCTGTTTACAGCACCACAAATTGGTGTGGCATATGTATTACACTGTTTAACAGTTTTCTCATTTCCATCTGGATGCAGATATTTCCTGAAACATGTATGAACAACAAAACTTTAGAATCTGCAAAAAGATAAAGAAAGAAATTGTTACAGTTGTCTGAACATATAGTTAGTTATCTTGTAAAATAAGGTAAAATCATAAAAAGGTGTTTTCTCTATCATATTTATAAAATGTTAAGTCAAACTAAAATTCATTAATTTTCTTTCGGTTTAGTCCCTTTATTCATCAGGGGTTGCCACAGCAGAATGAACCGCCAACTTATCCAGCATATTTTTTACACAGCGGATGCCCGTCTAGCTGCAACCCAGTACTGGAAAACATCCATACACACTCATACACTACGACCTATTTAATTTCTCTTTGGACTGCGGGGGGAAACCGGAGAGCCCGAAGGTAACCCATGCCAACATGGGGAGAACATGCAAACTCCACACAGAAATGCCAGCTGACCCAGCCGGGAGTTGAACCAGCAAACATTTTGCTATGAGGCGTCAGTGCTAACCACTAAGCCACCACGTCACCCTCACCAAAGATATACTGTATTACATTATATTATACTTTAATTACTTTATTTCCCCATATATCACCATTTTATTACATAAAAGATAAAAGGTGAGGTATACTAGTATCATAAACAACGGCTGCTTGATTATGTGATAAATCATATGGTCAAAATTGTAATTACGATTATTTAAAATGGTCATCAGTATGGTCATTAAATTTTGACCATATGACCAAAATTCTCATTGCCGAAGCAAAATGGGACAACATAAAGTTCTCAAAATTATGTAAATTTATAAAAAAGAGGGTGTCACGGTGGTGCAGTGGGTAGCACAATTCTGTGTGAAGTTTGCATGGTTTCCTCCAGGTGCTCCGGCGCTATAGGTGAATTGAATAAGCTAAATAGGCCTTAGTGTATGTGTGTGAATGAGTGTGTATGGGTGTTTCCCAGTGTTGGGTTGTAGCTGGAAGGCCATCTGCTGTGTAAAACATATGTTGGATAAGTTGGCGTTTCATTCCACTGTGGCGACCCCTGATTAATAAAGGGACTAAGCCGAAAAGAAAACGAATGAATGAATAAAAAAATAGAATATAAAATAAACAAATTAATCTAACCATGCTTTAAGCATAATCACTTTAAGAATTAAACTTGATTTGTTTCTTATAAAAGCTACAAAAGTTCTTTAGTCAGGAGCAGTGAGTGATTTTGTCTTTTGTTATATGATTAATAAACATAGGCAGCAAACACTCACTTCAAAAGCCACACAGTTCTGATTTTATGGTCTCATTTTTACTCGCCTTTTTTTCTCAGCTCTTTATGTATGTTTGTTGTTACATAACATATGAGGGTTTGTGTGAATTATTACTACGCATCACATTTTGACACATTTTTGCATGATTTTGACAATTTTGGCCTGCACCTTCAGTTAAAAGATGATTTTACGCATGTATGTTATGCTCGTCTCTGAGGCTGAGCACAGAATTGCGAAAGCACTTTTACCTCTTTTACGCCTTTTAAAAACACAAAGAATCGAATACACTTCAATAAATGAAACATGTCTCATGCTGCAAAAGTCACGTTACTGATTTCCACGTGAAATTGAGGTTAATGCAATAAATGTTTTATATTGATTAATGTTTTTTTTTATACTTGGAGGCTGAAATCGAAATAGATTTTTGATTAATTGCACAGCCCTATGACAAAGTAAATATCGCAAATCACAAAGCCACCAATATGTAGGTTTATAACGGTGTCAAATTTTTCCACACTATTTACGTCAAATCTGTGTTATCACAATATTAGCCTACTGGAAAAATAGTTGCATTAACGGGTATAATAATCAAAAATACTTTTTGGTATTTACGTTTATTGCTTTATTGCATGCACATTTTTAGTCTAAACAAATGTTTAGGCATGGGCCGGTATAAGATTCTGACGGTATGATAACCTTGGATAAAAATATCACGGTTTTATGGTATCACGGTATTGTGATTACTGCTCTAAAATATATTCTTTTTAAATGTCTGTGTAAAAAAAATACAAGTTTTTTCCCCTTTGAACACAATATATTTTATATTGAAAAACATTTATAATATTTTGGAGCAGTAAACGTGCCAGGCCAAATAATGAAAATGAATCATTGACGTCTGCTGTCTTCATTAGTTTAAAAACACAGATTTATTTACAATTTAAAATGGCATCTTTGGATATCTTTTCTGCTGAAGATGCTGTTTGTAAAAATGTAAATAAAAAAATCTTACACATACCTTAGGAACGGTATTAGAGAAAATTTTGCCGGTATGAAAACCTTGACTTTTCAAAACCGCGGTATACCTTAAAAACGGTTATCGTCCCATGCCTACAAATGTTCCAACCAAATGAAATTGTGAAAGCATTATAAAAGACATTAAAATCAACAGTAACCCAGACTTGTTACAGTTAATGTCATTAATAAAAAATAAAATAACTAAAACTAAATTTTATTAGTTATTAACTCTCTATTTATTAAATCATTTACGACATGTCATTAGATTACGGCTATGATTTTAATGCCTTTTTAGGCATTATCTAAGAAATTACCATCTCTAATGCTGTGTTTACACCAGACGAGGAAGCCGTGGATAAATCACGCTATTCACACGTAAATAGACGTGTGAACATTTTAAGTTTACTCGCTTCATTCGCGTGTCAAATTCACCTCAGAACAGACACGGATTTTTGCATCATAGGCAGGGCTTCTGTCTGCCCGGTGACTGTAGCTTCGTTGCTAAATGGCTAACATGGATTTTATTGAGAAAATAACTGTGTTTATGTGCTTTATGAAGGCTGAAAAACAGCGTTGATTCGTTCGGAGCAGTGTCTGAGTCCATTCGATCCTTTCAGAGGTGCAGCCAGCTCTGTGAGCTCATTAACTCCTTGAGAAACTTAACCTGGATGATGGAAGCATTTAGCGGTGCTTCTGGCTGAGCCAAGCCCAGTTTGATGAACTGTTGTCGGTGTAGTCAGGAGTATTTCCCCCCTGGACACCAACAACAGGCGCTACGTCATAATCGCACCTCACAAGAGCAAGCTTCTGATTGGTTAACGCGGCGCGAATGTCCAATGAAGTTCAGATTTTCGAACTTAAACGTGCAAAAACGCTCAATTCGCGCTGCTCCTCTTTGTGCCGCGGCATTCGCACCACACGGCCTACGCCATTCACGCAATTCACATCATTCGCTTGTATCATGCCACAGGGTGTCTATTCGCACCTTTGCATTGACTTAACATGTAAATCACTTGCCCTTGCCGCTTCTTCTGCGTCTGGTGTGAAGGCAGCATTAGACTAGTGTTGTTATGATACTGAATTTCGGTACCAATCAGTACTAAAATTTTAAAAACATCCATTTCTCGCTCACTTTAAAACTCTGTTTGAGTGCGTTCTTATAAGGTCACAAAACACCGAAACTCATTTGTTTAGCTGTTGACAGTCATATATGTGTCCCACGCTAGTATAAACACTGTTAGGACACCTATATTTCACTAAAAAGTGAAAATTGGTTGTTTATGCGTTATTTTAAGCAAATTCGTTCTTCTGGGTAAAAACTAATTTTTGAAGCTGCATCATAGCGATTAGATGTGTATTGCAGTGTGGAGAGTGGATGTCTGTACCTGTGAGTACATTGTGACGTCTCTGAGTGTGCAGCAGTAATTCATGAGAAAGACTTGGTTCAAACCAATCAGCTCGCTCTATTGTGTATGCGGTGCAACTTCTTTAATATGCATGATAGCTTCGAAGAATGTTTTTACCTGTTACAGTGTTCAGACGACAGAGAGACGTTGTGTTGTCAAAACAAGTGGAGGAACAAAAATCAGGGTCGTCAATGTTGAGTTTAATAATGTGCTGCAACGAAGATTTTGTTTTCATTTTCCCGCTATGAAAGTGCAGCTGCATTCAAGTGTGAAATACAGTGCACGTGACAGAAATGCGTTTGTAAGGAACATTTTTATTTTTTTTTTTACCCGACAGCTTTTTGCATCTGGAAATGATGAAATCAGGATTTGCCACTTGTCTCCTTTTAAGACATGGCTCCAGTTTGTGTTGATTGTCCTGATGTCCATGTAAACACAGTCACTGTCTTTCTCCCCTGCGTCTGAGAAAATCAGCGCGTGCCCAAACAGAACCTCCCATTTTTATGCAAAATCTTCCTTCTTTCCCTCCCCCGACACTCCTACCTAAATCGAGCTGGACACACCCACTTTCCTGAGTTTTTCCAAACTAGAGGTGTGAAAACACCCTGCTGAGACAGGGGGGTTTCGTGGCCCTTTAAACACGTGCTCAACAGAAATGACTGTGATTGGTCGTGAAGCTAAGCAGTTCACCTCTGTAACACTAGAGCAGTTTGAAGCTGCGAGATCAGTCGATTTATTTGCGGATCACTCTTATGTCAGCTCATAAATAGACCACCTGATCTTTGCAGCTTTAAACCGCTCCAGTGTCTGTATCTGTGTCTGCACTCGGTAAACTACAGTGAACTGATGACTTTCATGTCCAATCACAGTCATTTCTGTTGAGCATGTGAACACAATGGTATTAAGAAGTTAGCTGGACTTTGACATTTTTTACAATTTAGTATCATGACAACAGTAGATGCAAAAGATGCATTTAAACTCGTACATATTTAGGGTGGGGCTGAGTAAATTTCTAAGGGTGTACTCACAATAGGATATCCAAACCGTGCACGGTCAAATTTGACTCTCATTTCCTGGTTTGTTTAACTAGTGTGAGTGTTCTGTGCCGCATCCAGGCGTGGTTCGGTTGGGTGTCCCTGGCCCGGTTGAAAGGTGGTCTAGAGAGCGGTTCGGTTGAGCGTGAAATTAGGCATTATGTGCGAATAACGTGATTTATTCGCCTGTTTCACTTCTAGTGTGAACACAGCATATGAGCGTCAAAAGCAGTTGGTCTGTTCAGCAATAGATTTGCTGGTTCAGTGTCACTGCATCCCAAATAACTCAAAATAGTAGAACATGAAATATTGTTTTCTATGAACCACCATTTGCCCTCTGTCCGAGTTGCTTATATATACATATAGAAAACAATGTAAAAGCTTGGCATGGTGGGCTTTAGTTTATGTTTAGTTTTAGTTTATTTATTATATTAGTTTTTTATTTAGGAATTATGTTCTGTGTAATCTCAGAACGAAAAGACGTGGCCACATCCCGTGTGATTTGTAACAATCTTGGTTCGGTCCAATTGGACTTCATGGATCAAACTGACAGCTGTAATAGCCTCGCCCCTAACAGTAGTAATTGTGTGAATTGAGCTGAACAAACGATTGTTTTGAATGTGCCAGGAAAGTTTTGGGGTTTACACATTTAGAGGTACAAATCCATGAATGGTGTATTTATAGCAGTCAATGTAGAATAAACTGGGTTAATTGAATTTTGACTTAGTATGTATAATGTTTTTTTGAGAATGATGAAGCAACATTCACACTAAGTGCAAGTGCCATTCATATCATGTTCAGTGTGTGTAGTTTAGGTTTCTTGTTTCGTTTTTACAGTACCACATTTGATAAAACCACAAATGTATATCTTTATGCACATATCTTATTGTGTTGTTGTGATGACCATTTATATATATCATCTGTTTCATTTCACAAATGGTGAGCCAAACGTATGCGAGCGAAAGTCATTGACTCATATGCGGATGAGTCAGACTCATATCCGCTGTGTTCTTTAGATCATTTTACACCCTTCCCATTTTAAGCTCCCAGCTTTATGAATCATCCGCCTTTGAATACATGTTCTGGTGCCAGCTCTTAGAAAAGAGATGGATGAATCACTCCCAATAAATCACGTGCACTTAAATCTTCTCCTCTTTAATAATTGAATAATGAACTCTGTGTCACAGAGAAGCGCATTCATTTTAAGTGTGTCGCATTGATGACCCCCTAAGTGGCACTGTCTAATTATAACTGCCGTGGGTATTTTTAAAGGAGTATTTTTGTGCATGTCCTTCATTTATACTCATTTAGTCAGAGGTGTGTGTGTGTGAGCGCTGCAAAACTGGAGCTTGTCTACTGTTTTGGACTGATGTGACACTAAGCTGACTGACTTTCTCTTTCTGTCCTTCTCTTTACCAATGCAGGCAGATCAGCTGACCGAGGAACAAATTGCTGGTGAGTGAAATCTGACGGCCTGCTGCAAAATGGTCACTAAGGCCACTGATGCCTCCAGTGTTGCCAGATATAGCAGACTTTTTCCAGCCCAAAAGCTGTCCAAAACCTCTCCAAACTTACAAAAAACCTGCCAAAATATTACATGGTTTCCGCTACATTCATTCTTCCATGGCGGGGCACCACACCAAAATTATTACAGCAGCGTTTATTTAAGGCACACGAAAATCTGTACATGAGCAGCGTATATTTGAGGGTTTGAAGTTTTGTGCACTAACAGAGGCAATCAGCGTGCAATTTATTACATAAATGCGATCTCCACTTGTAATACTGCGCTCACAACATGTGTCATTGAAATAACACCATAGGTAGTTGGTACATCTGTGTAAAAGTCCTTCCGCCACAGCTGAAAAAAATCCTAGAGGAAACACTGAATTAGATAAATATTTTATTTAATTTCAATTGATTTAAATCAAAACGCTCTGTGTTCACTATGAGAGAAAAACATATTACATGCTTGTGGTAATCATAACTTTATAATGTGATATGATTATTTAAATGCTGAGCATGCTTTCGGTTTCATTTTCACTGCTAAGTGCTGTTCATACTTCCTTTCCAAACGATCACTCTGTGCCACAAACTGAATGTTATTTACAACTTTATTACCTGTTATTCAAAGCCTATTCAAGTTCTGTCTACTAAAGTATCTATCATTAGTAGGGTGCACGCCCGCCCTCACTGTGATAACCGCTCATGGTCAGCAGCTCACATCACGTGTGATTTCGCGGCCGCGAATACATCATTACATGAAGACAAAAATGTAATTTTTAGGTGAACTATAACTTATAAATGCAGTATGTGATCCTTTTAACATCATTTGGAGGTGTCCATGTCGCTGTGCAACATGTAAAACAATGAGAAGACTTGTGCGGCTGCCTTTGCTTCTCTCCTGAACTTGAAAATATGATTGGCGGAATTATTAAAATGCTGGATTAAGATCGCCTAGGGGGTCGAATGGAGATCACAATCTTTTTTTTTTATTAATTGAGCAGCTCTAGGTGGGCCCACACCGTTTGTGCTGTGCACTGGTCACTACTAACTGATTGGAGTAGGAGCACACAGTTATGTTCTGTTAAATAAGTTTATTATAAAATTTATACTATAAAAGTTTCAAAACCACCTAAATTTTGTCAACCAGCCTATGCCAGTTTTACCTGCAAAATCTAATCCAATACCGCCCAATTGGGCTGGAAACCGCCCAATCTGGCAACACTGGATGTCTCCTTTTCACTGAGTGGTATGGTTCAGTACAGTACAGTTCGGTACAAGGTCACCCAGATCAGGCTTGAATATCCAATGCCAACAGTACCAAATCTTTGTTTGAGCTCTGGTTGACCAAGATTCTTTGCTGTGCAACATTAGTTTATAATGGTGTCAGGTCTTGGGTGTATAATGGTGTAAAATTGGCATTTCGTAAGTTGTCATTCCCCTGGGTTGTTGCATACGCAAGTGACAATTCTCTGTAAATCAGTAGCATTCAACAGTGAATCTAGCTTCACTCTTTTGTTACTGTACAGTTGTGGCAGGTACCCTTACGAAAGGGTCCCAGAAGTAAAAAAAGAGTGACGACAGAGGAAGACGAGAAAGGACTTTCTTTGTTTATTTAAACTACTTATTTAAGATGAGCTGAAACAACACAATTCTTGAGGTTTTTTGGAGACAACTTGTTTGTTTTGTTCAATCCAGTTAAATTTGTAAAAAACTAATGAGTTAAATTAATTCCGTCATGTTACACCAGCAAAAATCGATTGTGTGGAACCTAGCCTTTTTTTTTTATGGTGTTGGCCTTTTAGTTCAGCGGTACTCTGTGAGGGACTGCTGCCTCCCATTTGTTTTGTTTATTCATTGATTTATTCAAATTTTTAACAATTGCAGGTTTCCCACCTACTACTTCCCTTCAACTGCAAGTTTTTTTTTTTACTGTTAACTGTATTGCAGTTTTATTTCTCTTCTTTGGTATTTCTGACAGTAGAAATGAACAAATACACACTGTACTATACTGTACCAGACCAGATCGTACCACTCAGTGGAAACAAGTTATAAGTTTGTCTTCTATGAAACATTATTTCTGTACATACTGGAAGACGTTTAATTATAAGACCAACGTGAGATGGTCAGGGGTTAATCCTACTACAATAAATTCAAATTACATGCCTAGAACAGCTCGTATAGTAAAAACTGTGTTACTGAACTGGTTTGTAATTAAAGTCACTCACTTGCCAACTCCAGACAACAAGTTTTGAAGAAGTGACAAACTAATTCACTACTTTTAAAATTGCTTGAGATTCCATGTTGGGTAACATTTGCTGAAAATTGTCTTGTGTTGTTCTCGATTTGGGGGCTCAGACCCTCTAAGGATGCTTGGTAATTTCAAAAGTGGCACAAAATGTCTTAAAACGGATGAAGTGCAATTTAAAATAAAAAAGCTTGTAAGCCAAAAACAAATCCATGTCATTTTAATTATCCTAATATTTGTAATTTGTAGCTTAATACAGGGTTCCCATTATATTGAGAAAACCAGTACATGTGAGAGAAGTGAGAGTGATATCCAGACCTGAAAAAGTTATGGGAATTTGAAAGATCTTAAAAACATAATTCTGTAATGACTGTTTATAATGAAGTTGCAGTATGCATATACATTCATAATAAAGAGTATACTCTTAACTTCAAAAAAAAAAAAAAACTTTTTAAAATGTTTGGACTTATAATATGTTTAAATCTATTACCACTTCTAGTTTCTGTAAAAAGTTTTACCTAGTGGTGTGCGATGTTGATAAACAAAATTGTATTGGTGAGTCATTGAATCATTAATCCCAAGAGATTTGTTCCAAGTGACTGATTCAGTTAGAAATGTACTGATTTCTTTATTATTAAGTCATTGACTCCATCTTCAAAAACAGAACAACCGTGGAACAAAATGCTACAGTGTTGCTAGCCATAACACTGTACGTGTTCTGTACTTCAAAACAGAGTTCAAGGAGGCGTTCTCACTGTTTGACAAAGATGGCGATGGCACCATTACAACCAAAGAGCTGGGCACAGTGATGCGCTCATTGGGTCAGAACCCGACTGAGGCTGAGCTGCAGGACATGATCAACGAGGTCGACGCTGATGGTAAGATCGATGCTTTCCATCCACAGCAATGTGCAGCCCTAGATCTAGACCCACCAAATTAAGGTCTTTGGATCACTAAAAACTTCACAGTAAAGTGTTTTGGAGTTGAGCTCTGCAGGATATTGACCTGGATTAAATAATCTTAATTAGACACTCTATCCTAGATCTAACTGGTGTTGGATGACTTTCTCAGGGTTGAGGATTGTTCTCAAATTGTTGAGGAAGTTCTCAAATGTTTAGTTTCAAGTGATTTATGGTCCACCTTATTACACACTGAAATGGCAAGAGCTGTCAGAAAATCTATTTTGATTGGCTGGTGTTTGGTTGAAACCTTGCCTATTAGCTGGAAAGTATTTGTTTAAGTCTTGTTTAGGATTCTAGAATGGAAAATCCTGTGAAAAATCTTAAAATCAGTTGATGACATTGAATCTCTGAAAATATTGAAAAGTATTTGCCTGGAGTACTGGTGAAAGAATATAATATATCTAGTGGTAAATTGTGATCGCATGATTTTGTCTGTTCGCAGGCAATGGAACTATAGACTTCCCAGAGTTCCTAACCATGATGGCGAGGAAAATGAAGGACACGGACAGTGAAGAGGAAATCCGAGAAGCGTTCAGAGTCTTTGACAAGGTGAGAAAATGTCACCGTTAACAGCAGCTGCCGTGAACATGAAACCAGATGAAGTACTGATTTATGAAAGATAATAAATCATGATTGATCTTAATGAATGTACAAAGGCACCTTGTAAGCAACTTAACATTGGTAAACAGACTTTTTAAGGATCAAGTTAACCAAAAACCAGTCAAAATATTAAAGGCTTCCTCATTGTCATCCAGACAAGCCGCTGAGTAATAGATTTGAAACCCTCTAGCTGCTGCCATGTGTTTATGTAAGAACTTTGCAGGTGTGTTTTCCAGACAGTGGGTGAGATTATTCACCATGTGGGTTTAGGCTACATCAGGCCCTTGGCATGAGAGAGTGCTTGAAACGGCTTGCGTTGATTTGGGTTTGCTTGATTGCTTCTTTGCTTGCTTTTTACAAGGGATGGGAATTACATTCTAATTACTCAAGTTTTTTTGGTGTTTTAAGGTACATGCTATTATTTGCACTTTAGACATATTCTGATATTCGATAATTTTATTTATTGCGATACATGCACAATCTTTATATTGAGGGCAGTTCAAACTACTGCAAATGATCATTTATTTAAATTTTTAAAGTGCCTTTCAGAAACATTCTGATTGTTGCATTGGCTGTGATATTCTTCACAGTAAATGCTGGAAGACTTTTATTCTCACAGTTGATTTTAATCCATTTAAATAATATTTATTAATGAGACTTAATTGTAAAGGGTTACCTGTTGTTTTTTTTTTTACTTTTTTCAAACCTTTTTTCAAATTAATTCAGTTAAAACATTTATTTACTTTGATCATGTATACAGTAAAGCAATACACTAAGTATTTTTTGGTAGTTATACCTGTTAAAGTTTTTGACTTCTCGAAAACGTAATAATACCATAATATGTTTGCAGATATTTAAGAAACATGCCAAATGAACATTTATCTGAAAAACAAAGCTGAAGTCAGATTTTCTGCTATGAAAATGTGTTTTCCGTGGTGGATCGCTTTGTTTTGGTCATTTTAACCTGCCCAATGCCAGTTTAGTACTGCGTACTTCATTCATTCATTCATTTATTCATTCATTTAGAAAGGCTCTGAAAGCATGCATCCGTGACCAAAATGCGACCTCCGGTGGACAGTAGCAGACTCTGAAATGAGACGCAGATTCAGTTCCACATAGGGCTGGGCGATAATTCGATATCGATAATTATCAATATGTATATTAGATAAAACGATAATGACAGTTCGATAAGGCAAGGCAAGGCAAGTTTATTTATATAGCACATTTCATAAACAGTGGCAATTCAAAGTGCTTTACATAAACAAGAATAAAAAGACAAGTGTTAGAAGATAAAAAAAAGCAAATAATAAGAATGATTAAAAACAGATAAAAATGTGTTAAATGGGTTATAAAAGAATAAAAAGAAAAGAACAATAGTGCGATCTGTCGGACGTAGCACAGTGCTCATTCAGTAAAGGCACAGCTAAACAGATGTGTTTTCAGTCTGGATTTGAATGTGCCTAATGTTGGAGCACATCTGATCATTTCTGGAAGCTGATTCCAGCAGCGAGGGGCATAGTAGCTGAAAGCCGATTCACCTTGCTTTGACTAAAATCTTGGAATTTCTAGTTTATATGATCCTAGAGATCGGAGTGATCTGTTAGGTTTGTATTCAGTCAGCATATCTGTAATGTATTGAGGTCCTAGGCCATTTAGTGATTTATAGACAAGTAATAATACTTTAAAATCTAATCTGAATGTAACTGGGAGCCAGTGTAAAGACCTGAGGACAGGTGTGATGTGCTCTGATTTCCTGGTTCTAGTCAGAATCCTGGCCGCAGCATTCTGGATGAGCTGCAATTGTCTGACTGTCTTTTTGGGAAGGCCCGTGAGGAGGCCGTTACAGTAATCCACCCTGCTGCTGATAAAAGCATGAACAAGTTTCTCTAAGTCTTCACTGGAAACAAAGCATCTGATTCTTGCGATGTTTTTGAGATGATAGTATGCTGATTTACTAAGGGTTTGATAATATTTATGCACTATGCGGAACGCTGAGCAGGCATTTTGCAGCCTGCCCTTCCGGTTGCTGCATGCAGTACAGGTGTACAGCCATACAGTGTTAGCTGCACTTGGAGGAGTAGGAAAAAAATAAGGTAAAAAAGGTCACAGACGACTCGTGTCATCAAAAGCAGGCAACACCACTAATCCTTTTCATCATTTAAAACAACGCCATCCTTATGAAGATGCTAAGAACTTACAGACCCAAACAAATGTTGGTAAACCAGCGCAACTACCCAGCAGAGTTTCATGTCATCATTTTCGAAAGCCGTGCCTTGCGAGAACCCCCACCCCCCCCAGACAGACGAAAGATATGACAGTCAACACAATCTCAAACGCATCTCAATGAACACTTGATGCTTGCTGTAAACTACAAGTTGCATTATTTAAGGGCATTGTTATGACATTGATAGGATATTTTGTTGTCAAGCTTATGTTTCCTTTTTAATATTAAGATATTTTCTTTTGGAATTTTCAATACCACTATTGTCCCTCATCGACGATAAAAGAACCAGCTTTTATGAAGGACATAATCACAGAGGAGAAATCAGATGCTCAAGACATAATCTTTAAAATAATGACATATGAAAAATGCAGCAAATATATGACAGACGTTTAAAACAACAGTGGATCATTAATTAAATCCATATTTTCCACGGAGCGAATATTTACACTTTATAAATTTTTCTTAGAAAATGTATCTTTTTGCAACAAATTTTATTATATATAATGTGTAACGTAATTCTAGTGATCAAGAAGAACGAATAACATTTGGGGTGAAACGCTTTAAAAACAAGTCCGCTATAGTATATGCTTTAGCGCCAAAACAATCCATTAAACTGTTTTCACGGTTTCATTTTATTTCATTAACTAAGCGCGGTTTGAGCAGCATGAGCTGGACAGTCTTTACGAGCTATTCGCAGCACGGATTGTATTCTTGGGTTACCTCTGAAGAATAAACTCGGTCTGAAGGATGTGAGTTCAGAAACCTATTGAGTGAATGGAGAGGCTCCCCGCATGTCTCGTCGTGATGCGCGATTTATAAAATAAGAGTCTGCATAGGCCTATTTGTGCCAGTCTGCGAGGTAAAACTAAAACACTCGCAGATAAAACCGAGATCTGTGCATAAGGTAAACTGCACACACTTGATGTAATACATGGATGCGTCTCACAGAGCAAAGCATAGCTAAACCTTTAAATGTCCATGCTTAATCAGTCATCGATAAGGCCTATCGATTAAAGGGTTATTGACAATCAATCGATCATCAAGTAATCGTTAGCATCCCTAAATAAAATGTATATTGAAGGATATTTCACCGTAAATTCACCATACTCGCCATTAAATAGACAGTTCATCCAAAACTGAAAATTCTGTGACCATTAACTCACCTTTTACTTGTTGCAAACCTGTTTTATTTTTATGAATTTTTTTTAGATGTTGTAATAATATACTATAACTTGTAGGTAATGTCTTTTGGTTGTTGAAAACTGTAAATGCTGAATTAAGATTGTTCTTTTGTTTATTATTTATATTGTCAGACAGCTGAACCTCCTTTTAATATGGAAAAAAAATCCTATTGCGTGCCGTTACTTTTATTTACAACACAATTTAAATTACTCTCTCATTTCCTCAATCTGGCAACCTGCACTTATGTTTGTTTTGATCCAGGAGTGCAATACCTAGTTCAACCACTGGGTGTCAAACTTACATACTGTAAAAAGTGTCACATGCTGTATTTATGTGGTATATTTCACCCTAAAATTTCTGTCCTTACGTAATGATGCATTCGCAGCTGCAAAATGACGCACTGCTTGTTTACTACAGAGAGGACGCGCACGTGCCTGCAAACGATGTCTACTTTAGTGAACAAAACCTGCAAAGGCTGTGAATTACAGGTAATAAAGTTGTGAATAAGTTTGTTGCACAGAGCGATCATTTGGGAGCCGCACAGGAAGTATGATTTCCATACTTGAGTTTTTTTTTCTCAGAGTGACGGCAGCTATGACGTGCTGCACTCAGCAGTGAAAGTGAAACCAAAAGCTTGCACATAATTTAAATGATCATATCGCGTTTTAAAGTTATGATTACGACAAGCATTTGATATGTTTTTTTTATTTTATTTTATAGCAAACCCAAAGTGTTGTTTAATAGTGTAATATGTTTAATAGTGTAAACTATTAAACATATATTAATATATAATGCAAGAGGGAATCTCACAATGACAATGTCTCATTTTACCAGTGAAAAAAATTGTCTTAATGTTGTCAATGACAAATGGCAAGCATATGTCTCAAACATAATAATACTATAATAAATAATAATAATAATAATAATAATAATAAAACTTCAGAATTATTTTCAAGTCCACCATTCAAAGTCTATTCAAAATTTAGCATTCTGACCAACAGTAGACCTACACATAGGCCTGTTATTATTTATTATTATTGTTGTTGTTGTTGTTGTTGTTGTTTAACAGAAATAACAATAATAATAGCCTACTCATAATAATCTTTATTTTACATCTACAGAATCTTGAGAAAATCGTGATCATGACTTAAACAATCATGATTTTCATTTTAGCCAGAATCGTGCAGCCCTGCTGTATACCATATACAGTTTATGAGCTTTAGCAGTTAATCACAACAAGACAATTTGATATAGTCATAAGCCTGTGGCACAGTAAAAGCAATCTGTTTAAGCATGGAGGACTGAATATTCTTGATGGTTTGTGGTTAAGTAACGTGTGTGATAGCTAGAAGAAACAGTCTGTGACACCAGAGAAATTATTTCACTGTACAGGAATGAAAAAATCTGTGTAGATCACACAATCTTGCAGCCGGAGCAGGACAATGTGTAAAAGTTGTGGGTGGTAGTGGAAAGAATTATAACTTGCTGTCAGTGGAAGAGGGACAGAATTTAGCAAGTTTTGAGACTGAAGACGATGAGTTTTCTTGCACAGACCTCTACTTCAAAACTGTTTGTTAATGCAAGCTTTTAACTGTTGAACATCTTTGAATTTCTATCGGACATTGACCATTGTGTAAAAGGTAGGTGTAGTCTGAATACTGGACACAATTGCAATTTTTTTTGGGTATGCTTGACAAAGATGACATTAGAAGTTCTAGCTTTGAGCACACATGACCTCATTTCTGTCTGGTGGGGTGCACAACATTTTTATGTAACTTCACGCACGGTTCTGCTTCCAAAGATGCAAAACTTTAAGCTGACTCAGTACCACTGTGCATGTGCCCACACCTTTAGGAATCCAAACCAGCTGCCCTCAAATCCTTTAGTTTTGTTTTTTAAGATTTGTGGAACAATAGTACATGTATTCCACTGCGTTTGGCCAAAAAGCTTTGCATGAACACACCAAGTGGATGACAGCTGACTGAAACGAGAACATATATATATATATATATAAATATATATATATATACATACATATATATATATATATATATATATATAT